>JAGDQP010003311.1:73761-95414 GCA_022664845.1 Lepisma saccharinum
AATATTTTATTAACCTACTAGTGATGATGTATCTTCATGCCAAATTTCGTTTCCCTAGCTTCAGCCGTTTAGGCTGTGTATACTTTGAAATTTTACGTTTGGAGGCCATTTTAGGTCCAAGATTTCTACTTTTTCAAAATGTGCGGATTTTTCCTTAACCTACTTATTATACTCCACCTTCATGTCAAATTTCGTGTCTCTAGCTTATTCCAAAAGACCTAAACAATATGATGAGTGAGAGAGTCAGTGAGTGAGTGGATGTTAGTTTGCCTAAAATACGTAATTTCGGGAGTCCATAACTCGAATATGCTTCCAGATACGAACATGAAATTTTGCACACCTTAACATATTTGCCATATATATCCTTAACTTTCAAAACTCATATTCCTATCCTTGACATCTTTTTGTCTTACAGAGCCTCGAAATCTCCGATTTCGCCATCAACTCTTGTTGCTGTATAACACGCTTCTGGCAGTGCTGACGTTTTGTGACGCCCGGAACTTGGCTGCATGCACTGCTGTGCATGTTGATGTATGTAACTAAATTTTACATTTCGCATGATGGTCGGGCAGACCTTATCACTCACTTGACATTTTATATTAGTATCTTATTTCAAGTGCAAAATATAATATCAACTTCACATGTCCCGCCATTTTATTAAGTGTCACTACTTTTTAAAGTAAAAATGTTAAAATGTCACGTATTTTAACAAAAACATTATAGGAATCTTAATTTAATGACATTATTTTATTATTATCAATATTACTGAAACGTATTTTGTAAATAACCAAATTAGCAGGGTTACGTAAAAAAATTGTATCTACTGTTTGTTATGGTACTGTTATTAGACTATTAAATGTCGACAGGACGGAGGAAAGGGAAAAGGACAGTAGGAGAGAGAGAGAGATGAAGAAAAGAGACGGAAAGGGCGCTGGAAGTTTTGGGCATTGGGCTCCTAGACTCATACATCCGGTCCTGTAGATACATTGAAAATTATCTCCTTTTGCTTCACGTTGTCACTCACTAGAGGAAGAGAAGTTAACTATACGGAACACAAACACATGTCTATGTGCTTCAGAACTTTTTTGTTTCCATTTGTCAGTAGACATAAAATATGGATCTTTAGAGGCGCATTTCAAGTACAGACGAAGTTAAGTGCTAAGAAGTGGCATCCAGGAAGTCATGACGGTTTTATCGTTTGTGTAAAATAGCCTGTCGACTTATGTTGAACCATGTCACATCTTTTAAGATTTAGAAGAGCTCTTTTGTCTTCCCTTTGCTTAATTACAAATGTGTTCTGTATTTTCTATTTTTTTCACAGCTGTACATAGTTTCTTACGTATAGTGGCTTTGGAAACTTTCTTATTGTTACATTGTGTGGAAACAACATGAATTTCTCGAAGCAAGAGGTCTATCTCAGTTACAATAATATTTATATTACTCGTTTCCTAAAGTTCAGTCTGTTAGCTATATATTGAGAATAGGGAATTGAAGTCACGTGAAGTAATGTATCTTCTCTCTAAATAAATTACGTCAAACGAGCGAAGCTACTGAAGTCTACTGCATATGAACTGAACTTTCATCAGCTCATTGACTTTGGAATTTATTTTCACATTCATTTATCAATGTGTTTCAATAGTTTCATGTTAAATTAGGGCAACTACATCGTCCTGCATTTATAGTTGAAATGTATTGTATTGAGGTTTTCTCAAAAATAAATAAACAAGTTAATGTATTGTACATTAATTAGGATCGTTTCAAGTTATGGAGTTTAAACCAATTATAATCGGAGAAAAAGTTGCCGAACGAACAAAAATAAAATTGAACTAATACTTATCACAGTGTTAATTTTTTGTAATAATAGCAATGCACTGTTACACAATTTCAATTGTATCAATATGGTTTCAAAATTAGAACATTTAAGAAGGAATTGCTATATATGATATATCGGTGAAACGTCAAAAACAAAATAGAATTTAAATCAGGAAAAACATCAGTAGTACTGGTTTTGACAGACAGTGCTAGTTATACGAAGATATATAATTGAGGACTTAGCTAAAATAATGGTGTATACGTCCGTATTTGAACATCACTAAATATAATACTTTAACATTCCCTCCAATTTTTATCTCCGTTCGTCAAATATTAATGTTGGTAGAACTGTTTGAACGAAACCAAAAATATAATTTTCCATGTTATGATATCACGGAAGGTGGGAGTAAGTATTGCTTCTTAGTTCGCGAAGGTACACGGCGCATTCTGCTCACTTCATTGTGATGGAGTAGCTACTGAACAACTCCCCAACGCGTCCTTTATCAGTTGCAAGGTAAAGTGTACAGAGTACTTAGCAGGAATCC
Organism: Lepisma saccharinum; assembly: GCA_022664845.1. NCBI lineage: Eukaryota > Metazoa > Arthropoda > Insecta > Zygentoma > Lepismatidae > Lepisma > Lepisma saccharinum. Next base: position 76,119 of record JAGDQP010003311.1, read on the forward strand.
TCCCTTCATGATACTTTTTCTTTTGACTAATACCCTTATCCCTGGTCGTCGGCCTCTTGGGGTGTCTGCTTCCGGATCTACGGTGCCGGGGATGCCTGTTTTGAGGTTTTCTCAAGAGAAACTTTTGGTGCGCGATTGTGTATATTTCGTGCGTGTGCGAGTGCGAAACGAATCACGAACTATGTCGCGAAGAAACTATGATTATAAAGACTATACGAAGGAGGGAATGACGAAGCTAGAAAATGAATTTAGAAGTGATGAACAGAACACTACACCTAATAATCCATTCATTTTGCGCTGGCAAGAAAAAATCAAGAAAAAGCTAATAAATACAAGTCAATCGAAGTCAACGAAGGAAGAAAAGGAATTACGCCAAAAACATATTGATGAGATATATGCAGAATGGGCAAAAACTAATAAAGAAGGAACATCAAAATCTCCCAGTCTAAGGAATATAAGGAAAGTTGTACACCAAGATATGGAAGATGATGCGCGGGCGAGTTTATCGGCCCATCAGGAAGAGGATCCAAGCAAGAAAAGATAAGATCACCAGAAGAAGAAGAAAATAACAAAAGATACAAGCAGGAGGAGGAGATTGAAGAACTGAGAGTTAAAGCAGCATATTTAGAAGGGAGAGTAGAAAAATTAGTGAAAAACCAAGAAAAGCTAGAAAAAGAGAATGAAAGATTAAGGGAAATTGAAATCAAGATGGTTAGGTGGCAAACCAAGGTGGAAGAAAGAGACCAGGAGGTGGACAAGCTAGAAAAGATAGTCAGCGAATTGAAGAAAGAAGCTATTGATGGCAGTATCAGGATAAAAGAGTTGGAAGTAACCCTTAATAGAGCAAAGAGAAACAGACTGGAAAGAGACGAAAAATTACATCAACAGGAGGAGGAAATACGCAGAGTATATACTGAAAACGGTAACCTGAAGGCGATTAAAGAAACAGCAACATCAACATCGGTCGTCAGTTTTGCGGATGTCCTTAAAAAAGTCGTCAAGGTTCCAGAAGAAAACAAAATTATAGAATCTACCAAGAGGAACACAAGACTTACAATCATGATCAAACCAAAGCAAAGCGAAACACTTAAGGATATCAGGATGCGTATTACCAAATCAATTCACAGGAACGATAAGATGAATTTTCAAATGGTTCAAACGAAAAGATCTATAATTCTTCAGATGGCATCAACAGATGATGAAGAAAGATTACTAAATCACCCGAACATGAAACATAACTTTGAGATGACAAACAAGAGCGAGAAACGAAATCCCTTGATGATTATTTGTGGTATCCCTAAGAAGATGAAGGAAGCAGAGGTAATGGAAGAGTTGCTGGTGAGGAATTTGCAGGAGATTACTGAGGAACAAAAACAACTAATTAAGCCACGGTTCAAGACGGGGCCTAGGAACCAAGATCGTTATCATCTGGTAATAGAGGTGCCAAAACAAGTTAGACAGCTACTACCGCAGAATCCTAAAATATATATAGGATATGAAGTAACTAACATCAAGGACTACCTAGTAGTAACGATTTGTCTAAAATGTTTTGATTATGACCATATTGCCAACCATTCTAGGAACGACTCAAGGTGTGGAACGTGCGGAGAAAAGGGTCACGTAAGAAATGATTGCAAAGATAAAGAGGAAAAAGTATGCGTTCCGTGTTTCTCTAGAGGTAAGAAGTGTGGGTGTAAACAACATGACTGTGCACAGTATAAACTAAGCTTGCAAAGATTGATTGACAGGTTTGATTATGGAAGTTAGACATAATCAAGCAGAGGACTTGGATAACAAATACAAGAAAAAGTTCCCCAAACAAAAAAGGAATCTCAATCGATTAATGGATTATAACAGAAGTTAAAAAAATGAAACTATAAATAATTGGCCATTAAGTAGTTATACTAAAACTACCAATAAATAAGATCTGGACACATAAATTTTGAGGAGAGTAATCAGATTGTACTACATTTCATAAACCCGAGCCTAACAACATTTCCGAGAGGATTTGCGCAAATGGTGGCCTTATCACATGATGATTTTGATCTTAATCAAATGGAGCATAAAATTATTGAACTTGAAAATAACAAACTCTTAAATCTCTACTTTTAAAAAAAACAGGTATGGGTGTGAATTTATGCACGTTGAATCAAGTAGAGACGACTTCCTGAAGGACTTGGTGCTAACATTGGAGTTGCTGTCAGAATTAGAGGGGAATATAAGGAAGAACATTACAGTACCAGCAGTAGGTATGGGTCTATGGAAAGCAGATCCGTATGCAGTTGTGAAGAAAATAAAGGAATTTGAAAATAAAATTCAGCACATAGGAATAGAAATGATTATAAGTGATCAAAACTTCTTCAGAACTATTTCAAAGACACTAGAAGATTTAGAAGCAGTGGAACAAGAAGAACAAAAGAAGGAAAATATAGATACATCGTCAAATATGGATCTGGAAATAGAAAAAAATAAAGAAATAAATGAAGAAAACAAAGACGAATTAGCAGATGTAATCAATCAGAAAAGAGAAACCAAACAAACAAATACGAAAAAGAAAAGAAGAACCTGGATACCAAGACTTTATAAGAAGAAAAATGGAAAGCAACCAACTACTGAACAGGAAGAAGAGGTGATAGAACAAACAATATATTCAGGCACTCAGGAAACAGATAAAGAAAACAGACTAGATGACCAGCTGGTAGAAGAAGAAAACAGAAGAAAAGTTGACTTTGACCCGAAAATACTCTATGAAAACCTTAATTTGAACTATATTCTAACCAGGCTTGAGGAGCCACAAACTCTGACGGCGGCCTTAAGAGTGATAATAAGAAGTTACCATCTCAATGGAAAAACCATAACGTTCCCGGTGATCGAAGAGGTGGACAAAATTAATCTGAGGTCCAATGGCAACACGACTGACCCACAGGACCTGTTAGCGTTTATTCACAAAGTTTTTGAAAGGAGGGAGGAATCTTTCCAACTGAATAACGTGTATAGGCAGTTCGTTATGACGTATGGAAGGATTGCATTTAATCCACTAGAGAAGTTCCCAGCATGCTGCGTCCACACACGACAGTCATAGTTATGTTCAAGATAGTACAAGTTAATCTGGATAGATCAAAACTCGCAACAGCAGAAATTAGACACTATTGTGAGAAGGAAAGTGTGGACGTGGCATGCCTCGAAGAACCATACACATTTAAAGGGAAATTAGTTAATATGCCAGTTAGCGTCGTAGCGATACTGCCTAATGATCCAACTAACATGGTAGCAGTTGTAATATTCAACAGGAACATAGATGCTTTAACACACTTAAGATATGCAGATAAATGGACCCTCTGTGTGGATGTTTCCAGGGGAAATTATAAAGTAACCATAGTGAATATTTATTGTCAGTTTTCCCTCCCTCCCGAGAGAGCTTTTTGTACAGAAAATAGATAAATAATTTTGTATAAATATGGAATGCAAATTAAAAATACCATAATTTTGGGGGATTTTAATGCTAAATCTCCGCTCTGGCACTGCACAAACGCGGACGAAAATGGTGAGAAGTTCGAGGAGTTGATTGAACAGCACAATCTTACTGTTATAAACAGAGAAGGTCAACCACTTACGTATATGGACAGGGCTGGAGCGGGGTCTAATATTGACGTAACTTTGGCAAAGGGAAATATATGTAATCGTATATGTAACTGGTCCATGGACGAGCACGGAACTTCTAGTGTCCACAACGTCGTCCGCTTTGACGTGAATGACGATGAAGACAAATTAAATCACGATATATCCAACGAGGATAGTGTAATTCAACTATAACATAAATAAATTAAACAAGAAAAAATTCATAGATAATCTTGTATTACCACAAATTAACCGAAATTGTGACCTTCAAAAGCTCACCCTGGAGCTTGAGGAAGCAATTTGGAGAGCAATAGAAAATTCAACACCTAAGAAAAAACAGACAAATGATAAAAGAAAGCCTTTTTGGACGGAGAGTCTGAACAGATTGAAGAGGAAGATGAAGGCTAGCAGGAAGAGCTACAGGGCAGCCGGGGATCACGCATTGAGATCAGCAAGATTAGACGTATAGCAGAATAAAGCAACAATCTGAAACGGAATTAAAAGAAACTAAGAAGAAGACCTGGAGTAAATTTATTGAAGAAAATCTACAACAAGACCTCTGGGCCATGCCATATAAGATAATTATGTCCAAGATTAAAACAAAGAGTGCTATGAATTCAAGGACGATTCAGGAAAATTTACCTCAAATTGGAAAGACACATTATACAATTGTTTTATTAGAAGTTATTTCCGGACGACCGAATAGAGGATGACAATGAAGACAACACAAGGATAAGGAATAAAGCCAAAGAAGCCCCAAGCAATGAAAATGATAACCCCGATGACCTGCTTGTGACTAATATTCAGGTGATGGAAGCTTTAAAGAAATTAAAACTACGGAAGGCCCTAGGACCAGATCAGATAAAAATGAATTTTTTAGAAATAATGTAGATATATGGACCCCTTATTTAACCAGATTATTTAATGAATGTATGGAACAGTCAATCTTTCCGAAACCATGGAAGGTAGCAAATTTGGTAATCTTTTTGAAAAGTGAGGACAAAGATAAACTTAATCCAAAATCTTATAGACCCTCTTGAATACAATAAGCAAAACTTTTGAAAAAATATTGGCTATAAAAATAAATAAAAAATGATATAACCTGGAGAAGTGCAAATTACAGTACGGCTTTCGCCCCAAAAAATCTACAGAGGATGCTATCAACGAATTGTGTAGTAACATATATGCTTTACGAGACGAAACATGCAAATATGTAATTGGAATTTTCTTCGATATTATGGGGCATTTGACAACTTATGGTGGCCCTCATTGTTAGAAGAAATAAGAAAGCTTAAAATCAACAGCAAACTATGGAAGTTAATAAAAAAACTACTTTCAGGACCGAAAATTCGAAGTAGATACAGCGGACGGAGTTGTGGTTAAGACACCTACAAGAGGATGCCCACAGGGCTCGGTGCTGGGTCCGATCTTTTGGGACCTAGTATTTCAGCCGTGCTTGGAGGTATTGAATGGAATGCAGCAGGGAGAGATGGTGGTGGGATACTCGGACGACCTGGCAGTGGTGATCAAGGGAAACAGTCGATTGGATATTCAAACAAAAGCAAACGAGGTAATAGAAATGATGACATCATGGTGTAAAGCAAATAAATAATATCCTCCGAAAAAAACGAAATATGTATTATTCAAAGGGAAACTATATTACAATAAAGGACCTATAATTAAAGTAAATGGTAAAACAATTAAACGAGAGAAGTATCTAAAGTACTTAGGACTAATTCTGGATGAAAAATTTGACTTCAGAATGCACACAAGTATAACAAAAAATAAGGCATTAATAATTTCACACAAATTGGTTAATATAGCAGTAAACAATCTAAAAATACCAATGAAAGTAATACGCATTTACCATGATGTCATCATAAGAGCAATAGTGGGATACGCGGCTAGCGTATGGTGCCATAGACTCGATAATAAAAGGCAAAAACACATTATAGACAGAGTTCAACGGCAAATACTTTTACGATTGTCAGGCGCATATAGGACGACATCGGTCGAGGCACTCCAGGTCGCGCTGACGGTCCCCCCACTACATCTCCAGATTAAGAAGATGCCATGTACTGGATCGAAAAAGAAATTCAGGATAAAGTCGTTAACATCATGCATAGACCAGCTGAGACTACAGCTGAAGTCAACTTAGCAATAAAAAATGCGTGGCAGGAATTGTAGAATACAACTGAAAAAGGAAGAAGACTGTACTCCATTTTTCCGGATATTTAAGAGCGGATGGAACTAAACTTGGATATTACTGGTGGGCTGATGCACTTCCTGACGGGCCATGGCCTCTTTCGTCAGAAGTTACATGCAATGAATATTCTAGAAGACAACGTATGTCATACATGTAGAGTGGTGGCTACGCCAGAACATATAAATCTTCATTGCAGAGAGACAGAGCACCTTGTGGTGGAAGAAAGAGAACTCCTGAAGGGAATGCCCGTCGCGGAGGTTCTGCGAACCCCGGAACTTGCGGCGGCCCTCAGAGAGTTAACTCAAAAAGTTTCAAACTATCATAAAAAAGAAATATAGAAATGGCGTGGCCCACCTACCATAGGAAATATAAATAACAATACAAGGTAAGATGGCCCGACTGACTGGCGTGTGTGCGCGTTCGCGAGACCGCGACGACCGCGTCTTCCTTGGATCGGACTTACGACAAAAACAGCAAAGGACATGAATAAATGATCCTGCCGGAACCCGGTAGAAGAGCACCTTGTGGAGGAATCCGTAACAAGGGACGCTCGTGAAGTGATACATGTGAAACTATTTGGTGATAGGTAACAGAATAAATTTGCAAGTGTAACTAAATTAGTGGCAACGATAAATACGCTAACTTTTGCAATCCAGAAGGAAGCGATAGTGCAGAAGTGTGAGTGTGGATGAGTGAATGCGAAAGAAGGAATAATAGTGCAAGTAGTGAGAACAGAAGAAGAAGTGAAAGGATACTTCAAACTAGAGAGAACTACGATAAAAACCAGTGGCAGAAGAAGGGAAGTGGGTACCAAGGAGGGATAGCGAAAAAAACTTTATGGCTTTATCATCAAACCCACGCGCACCTTACCTAACTAATTCCCTTCTTTTGTACTTACAGGAATTGAGAATAAGAAGAAAAGAAGAAGAAGCTCAAGTCTATGTTTGTCTCGTCTGTATTGTCCATGTGATGTCTGTACTTGTGTAAATGTATTATGTAATCTTTTTTCTATGTTTTTTACAATAAGATTGAGAATATAGTAGATAGGGTTCCCACCCAAGGAAATAAAAATAGGTCCAGCAAACAAGGCAAGGAGAACATTCTGGACGCCTGGCAAAAGCCTGTCCCGCAACCCCAGAAGTCTTAAGCTGATGGAATATGGGAGCTTCTTCGAATGCCGGAACTCCGGCAATCCAAGAATTTCTAGGGACATGCCTGCTCCAAGGCAAGAAGATCAAAACGGATCGTGCTGCACGACCCTGAAAGTTTATAACTTGATTTGTGTTAAGAATACCAAGAGGCAGGGGTGGAATGCTTGTCCCCCCAAAAATAGTACTTAGCAAGTGTGACTTAATAAAAAATGAATAAAAAGATAGTTGCCCCGATGCGCCACTCTCTCCCACTGAAAGAGAGATAAAATAAAAGTAAAGATGATAGCTTTTGAACACCTAACGTACATAAAGAAATCGGCCACACAAATGTACCAAGCGACAAATCGAGATAATATAAAACGTCTCCCCGAACCTTTGGCAAACAGGATACAGAAGATTAGACAAAAGAAATTTATCTTGGACAATCTTGTTTATTGTAGATTAATATTGTAACGTTCCAAGTACCACGCCACGTACTCAGCACGTGTCGCACGTAATCAAAATATAAACAAGTTTGTAGTGTGTACTACGTGTGTGATACGAGTGTTACAACACAAACAATCAAGGGAAACGTAAACAGCGTAGACGACAACTTGAGTTTCATCAAGAAGCCACCGATGGAGCTACCACCGATATGAAGGAGGAGTTAGCGACATCAGCAAATTTGAATCTATAAAACACCTATACATCAATGTAAAGCATCACGTACACGCTTCATCACTTCTCTCATCTTTCCTAGTACTCAGTTGCTTCGGACTGGTACGCTCCTTCAAACCTGTACACTCAGTTGCTGTCGGACTGGTGTGCTTCCTAAACCCGCTCTTGCAGTTGCTGTCGGACTTAAGGGTTTCCTATCCTGCTCACTCTGTTGCTGTGGGACTGGTGCTATACCAAATCCTTCTCTCTTCTACGAGGCCTACACCCAAGAAGAAGAAGCCAGAAAAGTTATGTTATAACTTTTCAGTTTGTAAAATTACTTTGGTACGGGGGACTCTTTTTATTAATCTAAAGAACTTATATTATTTTTATAATAAAACTTCTTTTTATTAATCTAAAGAACTTATATTATTTTTATAATAAAACTTGTGATGGGCAAAACTCATACCCCGTGTATCTTTGTCTCTACCTATATTTCCACAAACAACTGGGTGTTCCCAAAGGAACTCTACGTGTTGGAGGCGACGGGTACCACCACAACATCAAAATTCTAATGTCCAAAGCAATGTTCTAAAAAGTTACCAACATAGCCAACATTAGTTGATATAGTATATAAATAAGCAAACACCTTACTATTCAGCTTATAAACTACTACCTATGAAAGGTCCTGTAATTAGAGACCTAAACCAAGCGCCCATCGCCATCATGGATACCGATTCCCATAGTAAACCTATAGGGAAATTCATATATGACATAATGCCGCCTGAAGACCTTAGGGACCGTTATAAACCTTACAAATACGAAATTTCTCAACCTAATCAGGGTTCGCAGAATACGCAAAATTCAATGGACAATATTACCCAGAAGTTGGCAGAATTGTCTCTTATGGTCGTCAAAAATAGTACAAACTAAAAACCGTACTATAAGAAAAATAACAAACAAAATGGCAAAAAGTACTATAATAAGAAAAACAACAATTATGACGATAAGAAATCTGGAAACAATAGCGGTACAGTTACCGTATGTGCCATTTGTTACAAGATTAATCATACAGCACAAGACTGTTGGCATAAAAACAAGAAGAATTCAAATTCGAGAAACGAATAAGTTCGCCCTCGACGTCGGAAGTCAAGCAAGGCACGAGGGCGAAGGCTACTTAAAATGTTAAGACTGCTCACTAGAAACCTAAAGGACCGGCTATACAGACCGATGAGGCGAAGAAGGAAAATTACAGACAAAAAGGATCTGCCTCCCGAACCACAATCAGAAGATGGCTCATCACAAGAATAAAGGACCTGCCACACCACCAAATATGGAGAATACTGATCCAAAGAAGAAAGGACCTGCCGCTACATTAAATGCTGATGATAAGAGTACAAGTGCACAGAAAGGATCTATTACAGAAGTTTCTTTCGTCAATATATATTCCAATCAGGAGGTGTCAACGGATCGAAGAGAAACAACTTCTTACGATACGCAAGAAAATAGATCCCTAATAAAAATCAATGTGCAAGCTAATTCTATACCAGTTATAATTGACACGGCGTCTTCTATTTCACTTTGGGCGCGTCAACAGCTACCAAAGAATTGTATATTAATTCCTTTTCAAACACATATAAAGGGAATCGCGAACAAACTTGTTGAACTAAATTACATAGCGCTGATAAAATTCAAAATAGGGAACACAACTTAAGTACTGAACTTAAGTAATGCCAAGTACTGAACGTACTATTCTGGTCATAAACCCTACATCTAAAATGTATACTTAGCTAAAAATACTCTAGTGGCGTATTTAGAGCAAAACTGAGATCAAATTGTTCTGAATATAAAAGAAGACAAGGAAAAAGAAGAGGATCCGATAGATCAATATAGATATCGATCTGGTGAAGAAATTGAAGAACGTCTTAGAAAGACTAAAAAAAGTTTTGACATCTCATTATTCGACATCAATCCAAAACTTCCAGAAAATATTAAACAAAAAGTTTCAGAATTATTGTATTCTTTTAGAGATACGTTTGCCTATAGTGGTACAGTTTTAGGAAGATTTGGTGGGTATGTGCTCGCAAACACACCTCTTATACTCAAAATTACAAGTACTCGGATTTACTCTATCTGGAGAGGAAATAGCAATCTCTCCGAAAATAGCAAGAAAAATAAGAGATTTCAAACACCCCAACACGAAAAGGCAACTTAAAGGATTCGTTGGAACTTGCAGTTTTCTTCGTTCTCACGTGAAAAACTTTAGCCAGAAGATAGAACCATATCAAGTGCTTCTCATGAAAGGAAAAACATTTAAGCGTACACCTGAACTGAATGAACTTTTCGAACAGCTAAAGATGGATATCTTGAACGTACCTTCTTTTGCGCATCTCGATGAATCTCAAGAAATAAGAGTTTATGCAGATAGCTCTAGTATTCAGGCAGGGGCTTTTCTGACCTGTTATAATCCAAAAACTAATGAAGAGAAAGTCGTCTCGTATTGCAGTCGCAGACTATCAAAATCTGAAAGAAAGGCATCATCGTGGTTACGCGAAGTTTAGTCGATTCTCTACGCTTGTAGTAAATTTCGATACTATCTGCTGAATCGCCCATTCAAACTTTTTACGGACGCTCGCTCTTTGCTTAATCTACAGACCGCTCCTGATCGCGTTGGAAAGTTTACCAGATTTCGCCTGTTCGTGTCTGATTATATATTTGATGTAATACACAAAGAGGGTATTAACCAACCGGCTGACCTTTTCTCCCGACTTGAATCTCGAGAAATTATAGAGAAGGAAGAAAAGATGGTACTGAGGAAAACCAGGAAAGAAAACTGGAAAGTCAGATAGCGAACAGAGAGAAGACAACAGACAATATTCATGACTCTGAGGAAGTAATAGCTTTTAGATCGAACACTCTAGATACGAATCCGTGCATTCAAAATTTTTCATCATTAGAAACTCTTAAACAAGCACAGAAAACTGACCCCCTATTTTTCTGACATAATTAATGCATTAATGGGTATAGAACCGGCTAAGACATCGGTGTTGCGAAGTGTTAAGCTCTACTGTTTAAAAGATGGTGTTCTTTATAGAACCATTAAACACCCAACACATGGGCAAATATTCCTATGTGTTCCACAAAAAATGGCCGATCAGTGGTTTGAGAACATACATTGCGATTCTACTTCTGGCCACATTGGTTTTAACAGACTATATAGAATGACTTTACAAAAGTACTACATGCCTAACTTGAAAGCTTTTTTAGGATATAATATTCGCATCTTTGAAAGTTGTCAAAGACTTAAGAACCAGCCAAAGAAAAAACAGGCCGAACTTTTGGAACATCCTATACATATAATATCGGAACACATAATATCTGATACCTTTGGACCTATTCCGTACAGAGGGACAAGGAGGTTTATCCATTTAGGAATTGAAGCTGGAACACGATACAAGGATTCAAATAGTGGATACTGTTTCGGCCCAAACAGTCACCGAATTTTTAGAAGACCAGGGTATAATTTTTTTTGGTGCTCCCAAAACTGTTACTTTGGACTCTCATCCAGTACATAAAAGCGAAGCCGTAAGAAAATTAGCAGAGAAATACAACTTCGAGTTAAAGTATATTCCATCGTACTCTCACAGTAGAAGCGGCTTGGCCGAAATTTCAGGACGTAATCTACAAAATGTCTTAAAATTCTATACGCAAGAGGATATGGACTCTTGGTCCCAACATCTACCGAAAGCTATTTTTGCTTGCAACGCGGCAATCCAGTCTAATTTAAAAGAATCGGCTCATTTCTTACTTATGGGATATTTACCAAGAACAGTGGCGGATTGTAACTTAGGGGTAGCGCCACACACACACACAAGTACTTCGAGAGAGCTACCTGAAATACGTAAGAAAGCCGCCGATGAAGTACACTAACATTTTCTTCACCAGAAAAAAATTACGATAAGAGGCACACACAAACTGAATTTGTTATAGGAAGTAAAGTGTTAGTTCGCTCGCCGAAACGTATAAATGGAAAGTTCTAGTCGTGGACTGATGAGAATACTGGACCAGCCACAGTAATAGAAAAAATACATGCAAACCTATACAAATTACAAATGCCTTCCCAGTGTCGACCGACAGAGCAGTTTCTGCTGTCGACAGAATGGAACCATATTACGACAAAAAGGAACACTAAGTGTTCTGAAAAAAGAGACTATGAAAAGGAGAGAAAAAAAGAAGAAAGAAAGAACATATTTTCACGAGAGTAGCTGCTTAACCGACAGAAGCAGTAACTCATACCTTACGCACTAGAAGTCAGTATGACTCGTGGCAGCATTAGCGCCAGATGGTGGCACATTCCAGTACTTCAAGGAGCATAGTTATAGATTATCATATACATACAATTAACATAAATGCATGCAAGACATGGATGGATAATTTTAACGAAAAAAAGAACACAAAGAAAGAAAGAAATGGATTTTACTTTCATTTACTGTACAGAATACGAAATAAACCGCTTTCCGTTCTCTCCCCGTGTTGTGAAGTATCGAATTTCAACTTCGTCTTTATTGCTGAGAACTTCCAAATACGTGTCAGCAATAACCGAAAGCTGTTTAAAAACAAGAGTATCCTCAACAACACTATTTAAAATATACCGGAAACCTTTAATTATCTTCCGCCTGCTTTGCGAATCAACACATCGATCAATTAGAAAAGTACTGATTCTCCTGAGATAGTCGCTAGTCAAGGTAAGCTGCATGATGATAAACAGTACAAAAAATGAATGTTTTTTGTTAACAGAATAAGAAATTTTAACTCAGCATTTTTTTTCTTTTCAACAGAACAGCCAATACACTCCAAAGGCATTGACCAACAATGACGTATTTAGCAATTTTTTTTTGCTAAGTACTACTCCATAAGGGAAGAACGGAAATCATTTTCAAGCAGTTTGAAATATCCATAGGAAAAATTGAAGCGCTAATCAACTATGAGGATACAGAATTTATTCCATACAGATTACATGTTGACTTTACTTCAGTACATCTGACGAATACTACATGCACGGGTAATGAACAGTTAATTCAAATTTTACACAAGCGAGAACGACAATTTGTGAATAAAATTGCACAAATAATACCATGTGATTTCAAGACAGGATGTGTCAAAAGACAAAAGAGAATAATTTTCTCTTTATTAGCATCAATAACTATCTTAGCCATGGGAGGATTTTCTCTTTATGAAACACATAAGTTAAAACAAGCGGTAAATCAACTTCAGCAACAAAATCAATACCTTAACGAACAAATCCAGAAGATTAAAGAGAGCACTATCAATTAACACACATTGTTTCTAATATAACAATAGCAGTTGAAAAGGTAATATCACAAATGCATAATGAGATACTCTAGTTGTTATGCACACAGGCAAGTAATGAGCGATTTTTGATAACACTACTAAATTTCCAAATTTTGGAACAACATTTTGATAACGTGATACAGAGTTTACTAAAAAAAATCGGTAAACGACATTTTAATAAAACCATCATTAGCCAAGAAATAATAGCAACAACCCAGTACTTAGAGATTCTTTAGTAGACGAAGATTTGGTAATCTTCTATCAGAGTTCAAAAAGCTTCCTCTTGTCATTTGATCCCAATCTTGCAAACTTGGATATTATAATTCAAACTCCGGTCATAAAGAAGTCAAATTATAATATGCTTTATAAAATTTTCAACAAGGGTTTTTTGTCATCTTCGTTTGGTCGTTCCAGAATTCGCAATCAAAACGGATTCCACATTTTTTGAAATCGACCCTTCTATATGCCGACGGCATCAGATGTTTACCATATGTAAAATGTATGAACTGGCTAAAACTCAAAAGACCGATTGTTTGTAAGACTATATTTCAAAATATATCTCAAAATTGTCAAATCAAACATGCCTTATCAACAAAAGAGGAGTTTTATACGTACACAACCACCGACCTTCACATTGCGAGTAGAAAGCAAATTAAAATTATACGCCAGCATAATCAAATATCTATCAAGAAGGAACAGGATTCATTTCATACGTATTATTTCAAATTTCAGGACTTTGATAGAGTCATTACAGACAGCCTGAACTTACCAACATGATGTACTACAGATATGGAAGTTGAGTATATTACTATTAACGAGATGGTATCTCTTAATTTTGCTTTGAATTTACAAACTTTACAGAAGTCTATTACTTCTTTACGTACATTAATGGCTAATGAGAAAAATGATTTACCGAACAAGTTTTCAGAATATCAACTCCACGCTTTCCTGCCATGGTCAACTATCGCTCTAGTCATTTTGTTGTTAATTTTATTTTTAATTATTGCTATTATATTGTACTTCACTTATTATCGCTTACGAAAATCGCCAAATTAATACAAAACGCCTAAATTATCTATTGAAGAAATAATGCCCACACTGAATTGAAAGTATGGTTGTTCTTAGCATATTGGCCTTAGTAGTAGCAATTATTATTGTTTATTCGTGGTTTAAAATTCAAAGTACATAATGACCAATCAAGCTAAATCCCCGGACCTCCTACCACTTGACATGATTCCAGACATTTGTAGTGCTAGCACTCGTAACAGTGCAAAGAAAGAACAAAAGTTCTCACCACAAATTATGGAACTGAATAGTGCAAGTTTACCGACATCAATCAGTGATCTTGTCTATAAGTATTGAACAATTGGATACACCTTGCTACCCTGAGGATAATGACGACCTAAAGACCGAATCTGCTTGGATTAGCAAGAAACTGATATTCAAACATCAAAACTTCGCAGTGTAAATGATCTATAACCGACAGATGTATAGTTTTTTTTATTTAGTGTTTATAAGTGAATAGTGTAAATTATGGGGATGGAACGGTCTACGACAGAAGAATTATAAATATAGTTCCCCAGATAACTGTGTCCCTATATTTAACGGGGGAGAGGGAATGTAACGTTCCAAGTGCCGCGCAACGTGATCAGCACGTGTCGCTCATAATCAAAATATAAACAAGATAGTAGTGTGTACTACGTGTGTGATACGAGAGTTACAACACAAACAATCAAGGGAAACGTAAACAGCGTAGACGACAAATTGAGTTTCATCAAGAAGCCACCGATGGAGCTACCACCGATATGAAGGAGGAGTTAGCGACATCAGCAAATTTGAATCTATAAAACACCTATACACCAATGTAAACCATCACTTCCCCGGGTGATCACTTCTCTCATCTTTCCCAGTACTCAGTTGCTGTCGGACTGGTGTGCTTCCTAAACCCGCTCTCTCAGTTGCTGTCGGACTGGAGGGTTTCCTATCCTGCTCACTCTGTTGCTGTCGAACAGGTGGGCTACCTAATTTAACCTGTGCACAGTTGCTGCGGACTGGCACAAAATCCGGTACTCAGTTGCTGACGGACTGGTACTGTCCTTCCAGCACTCAGTTGCTCCGGACTGGTGCTATACCAAATCCTTCTCTCTTCTACGAGGCCTACACCCAAGAAGAAGAAGCCAGAAAAGTTATATTATAACTTTTCAGTTTGTAAAATTACTTTGGTACGGGAGATTCTTTTTATTAATCTAAAGAACTTATATTATTTTTATAATAAAACTTGTGATGGGCAAAACTCATACCCCGTGTATCTTTGTCTCTACCTATATTTCCACAAACAACAGGGTGTTCCCAAAGGAACTTTACGATATGGATCTAACGACTGTTTCCTCTAATTGAAATGATTGATGACTAAAACTTGCCCCCTTTTCTCTGCTTTAAATTTATAAAAAGAAATTTCTCTAACTATTTTCAGGGAGTCACATACATACAGACCAATAATCACACTTAGGGTGAATAAAATAAATCATGAATTTGTCAATAGTAAAAGAAGAGGATATAAAACACGTTAACAGACTTCACCCGTTTACGTTAACGGCCTAATTAAAACCCTATCAACAAGTCGGCTGCACTTCAAAGAAAACTCAGCTTCTCGGTTTGATACACTAGTCACTCTCATGGGACCCGAAGAATCTATTCACATATAATAACAGAAATATTGGTTCTAACAAATTGCATTAATAAAAGCAATACAACAGCTGTCTTCCCGTGTAGAGCAAGAAAAGACATTTTCCTTAGAAGTGGTGATCTCCATTTTTTGTCCTGCAATTTGTGACCTCCCGGGATTAACATAGTTATTTACACATGCACATACACTGAGACACCCAGATTTGGAGACTTGACACATATAAAATATACACTTTGGAAACTGTCGTAGAGACAGTAAAATATTGATTCGCGTTGCCCGCTGTCGCAAAGATAGAAATACTTTGGAAATTCAAAGCTTGCTTTTAATTATTTACGTGCTGTGCTCTTACATAGAAACACACAGACTTTGCAATGTAACCGCTGTTGCAACATCTCTGATGAGGTGAGAGCTAATTCAAAGTACACTGGCGGAAAGTGTAGAGCTTTCCTTCCTCTTTCATGGGTCTAGATTTCAAATCCCTTACTTTGTTATCATTTACAAAACGGAGAGTTCTAATTCTCTTAATTCTCCTGAAAACTTAAAAAAAATCATAATTAGTAATAAAATGGCATGGTGACGACTAATTTGATAGATTGAAAAAGAGAGTTTCGACGAATTCTATGTACATTTGTAAATAATTCTCTCTTAAACGAAAAGATAGAAATAATAGCCCCTGGTAGGAACTAAAGTCTTACCAAGGTGACCATTGCTACTGATGCTGATTAGATGAGCGCGGTAGGTCTGACGAGGATGAACGGTGGTCAGTCGGTGCGTGCTGTTAACTTATTTAGGAAATGACCACCCAAGCCAAAAACAATGGCTGCTTATGCAAGTGGCGCAGAGTGTTTTAGACGAGCCCTGATTGGAGGAAAAGCTCATTTCTGTAGTCAGCTCTAGTTCCAGATGCTCTTGTACACAAAATCGTCCAACAATTTTTCCAACGTTTTGCTGCTAAAGTTAAAGAAATCCTCTGTACATGCTTACATAGGAAAATATAACAAAAATAATTACATATAAAATACAGATTAAACATATGAAATACATTGTTAAAAGGTTACATACAATTACCTTATACTAATTAATTTCATTCTTACTCTTAATATTGTCGATCTGGCCAGATCTTAACTATAACATACGGAAAATTTTTTACATATATTTACATAACAATGCGATATAAAAATTACAAAAAATACATAGTTTTTAAGCATACAAATTAACAGGCATGTGCAACGAACCTGTTACAATAAAAAGTTTAAATAACAAATGTTCTTTCAAAAATGTTGGCCCTCGAGTAAAGGAATTCGATCTAGATCCTTATGTCAAGTCATGACTAAGGGCAGAAAGGCGATCAGCGAACGAAACAGCATGCCGCAAACTGGAATCGAGCGGAAGTAACGCGTAGTACCAACTGATACAGACGCATTTGAAATGAAGGGGAATTCTCTCAATTATTTTCTCGAACTCAAGCACTGCCTCGTATAGTGACTGATAGGCCACTGCCATGTACTGTACATATAATGTTAGTAAAACAATATCTATTTTGCCACTATTATTATTATTTTATTTAGCTGTCTGGTAGGTTGCATAGGGAAATTTAATATTGTATGCCACAGATTTAGTGGGAGACTTTCCTTCAGTTTGAAGGTTGTACAGTCTGTAGAATAATTTTACTTTTGACAAGTAACAATACTTCAAGTGAACACTCATATCTAGAAGAGATATACATATTTAAAATCAGCGTAAAAAAAACTGAGTTTGTGTGTAAAATATTAGGTGCCATCAGCCAGTGGTTGAAGAGAAATTGGAAGGGAAAGTCTGGAATAGCATTTTTCTGGTCCGCTACTGATGAATATCTGGCGCTAGTTTACACTCAATGCCGCTCACTACGGCGACAGACAGTCAAATGACGCTGATAGTTGCACGTCGCTATACTCATAGTTACCAGAGACACACACTAATACAAGTGTAGAATCGCGTAGAATTCGTAGAATAGCACAAGTACTAACAAGGAAATATACTACTTATGGGGTAGTAAAAAGTTATTATTTTTCCCTGGGGTCATGATTAGGATGTCAAAATATGTGCTGATGCAAATTTTGGTAACCGGAACATAATTGATGCTAAAATTGTCAAATTCTTGTCTGTGGAGTGATATAAAAGTGTTGAAACACCATTATGGTTTAAATTGCTGAAAGAAATGGAAAGCAATACGGGTACTGTATGGAAGGCGCTATCTTGTGGAGGGTATATTCTTCATGGGCGCCATCTTGAATCTTGATTGATTTTCTTAAACGGGACGGGGTTTGTGTAATATGTCACTCTTAGCTAGAGTTTTACGGGTAATACGTTCCTGAAGTAAGTTTTGCCGTAAATGTAATATTGTGAGAGGTAAGGGGGAAATGATACAATAACCTGAATGACGAAATGACGACGGAAATGAAACCGAAATGCATAAATATTATTACTGAGTATAGTGCTACCGATATGGATTTGCACGCATTTGTGTTTCATTTCTGTTGTTATTTCAATACGAAATGGGTGTTTCCAAGCTATTGTATCATTACCCCATGCTAGCGTCACATACCCTTATCTCTCACAATATTACATTTACGGCAAAACTTGCTTTAGGAACGTACTTCCTGTAATATTCTAGACCAGAGTGACATATTACACAACCTCCTTCTCATTGAAGAAAATCAATCAAGATTCAATATGGCGAACTTTAAGATGGAGAAGAATATACCCTCAACAAGGTAGTGTCTTCGACCCAGTACCCATTACTGTATATTTGCTTTCCATTTCTTTCAGGAATTTAAAAATATTAATTGTATTTCAACACTTTTGTATCACACTGATAAGAATCTGACTATTTTATCATCAATATCTTCCAAGCCAATTGCTCTCGGGTTGCCGAATTTTGCTTGTGCACCTTTTTTGACATCCTAATCATGACATAGAGAAGAAAATCATAACTTTCCTGCCCCATCAGTATGTATACTTGTTAGTATTCGTGTGTCATTTTACGGATTTTACCCAATTCTAAGCTTGTGACAGTGTGGGTCTCTAGTGACATTGAGTATAGCGATGTGCAGCTATCAGTGTCATTTTATTGTGTGTCACCCTAGTGCGCGGCACTGAGTGTAAAACAGTTCCAGATATTCATAAGTAGCGTACGTACCAAGAACAATGATATTCCAAAATTTTCCCGCCAATTTCTCTTCAACCACTGGCCAATGGCACCTAATATTTTACACACAAACTCTGTTTTTATGCTGATTTTATATATGCATATCCAGAGGCGGCGTTAGGTGAGCGCGGGACCTAGGGCAATAATGACCCCGCGGGACAAAAGTACAAGTAAAAATCGCTGAGCGCCGAAATGTAACATCTAAAGCCGATAAAGCAGTAAGCAACTTCCCCCTAAATGCTTCCTCTCACTTCTTCCTTTCATTCCTAACCCTAAATTTATTACTAAATATTCTCTTTTTTAATGAACAACGGTTTCTTATGAAAAAAAAAAAAAAAAATCCGACATAATTTATTTAAAGAAAGTACAATATATTTTTAAAACTGCATTGCTAATTACAAGTGCTTCTTTAGATTCATTTCCATTTCACATTACATTTAGCATGGAAACTATACAAACT
>JAGDQP010003312.1:6202-25423 GCA_022664845.1 Lepisma saccharinum
AACTACGTAATTCCCTAAGATACACAGTTAGCAACACTGCCATGTGTACTTTACGTACGTTGTTTATCATTACTTTAGGATGCCAAATACCTAAAAACACAACGTAGTGCCATTTATAAAAATATATTATACCGGTCGGGCAACACTGAGAACCTGGTGACATCGCGTTTTCACTCGTGATATACATCATGTTCTTAAACAAGTTTCCTCAAACAAAATTTTCATTCAATGCGTCGTTTATGATTTGTTGAGTATTATTATTTTTTTCCCATTGTTAACGTTGCCTACGACCGCCAACTTGGAAACACTGTATCTCCAAAAGAAAGCAGAATTCGACCAAGGTTTATTATATGAACATTTTCATTTATCATGACTCATGCTATCACCTCCGAAATTATTGAACCTTCATCCCATTTGAAAAAAAGTATATATGTTTGTGTTGAGATGGCAATACTGTGCGTGTGACATCGCTCCATTGCACATGGAAGACTTCTGTACATGTTTCACTTCACACCTTTTGTATTTTCAATCAGTGCTTGGTAATATTCCAATGATTTGATTAAAATTGGACACCCTGTATATTATATGACCATCCCGCTGGGCTAGTGGTTATCATTGCTGACCGTGGGGTCCTGGGTTCGATTTCGATTGCCGGTTCTGCCAAGGAAATTTTTCCAATGTAAGGCGTGAGGGTCTGGAACGGTGCCCACCCAGCATCATGATGCAATTGGGAGCTTCTGTGAATCAAAGACGCTATCATAGTTGAGCTTGTTAGGAGATCTCGTCTCCCAACACGTCTGGTCAGCGTGGGAACAGTAAACTAACTCCTCCCTCCGGGAGACGCCTCATCCAGTAGTGGATTGAATATGGCTGTGAATTCTATCCAAAATTCCTCTTAACGAAGGGGCATATAAAACGTCATGTACCTAGGGTACATTTGTCACTCGAACTAAATTATAATTATATCAAGACATTGTATATATTAATGTGTTTTTTTTTTAAGATAAATATTTTCCATTCTGACAAATTATGCCAGGGGCTTGTATAAATTTCCAATGTAAAAGAATTATATTATAATAATGTTAATTCAGCTAATTAATATGTACTCGTACATAAACCTTAATCAGTCATAAAAGTCAGGATATTAAGGACATAAGAGCCTAATTCCGCCTTCTTTGCATAAAACCTAGAGTAGTAAGAACATAAATCTGAGTATCATGTCCGCATTTTCTTTCAGAGTAACTGAAGGTTTTTCGTGAATGGAGAATCATAATGACATATATGGACATACAAGGCTCAGTTTAGAGACATGTACAGTTTCAAAACATTATTTGTAGCTTAAATTCTGCAAAGAGTCAATTATATTCTTTTCAATAGTTAAGCATCCGTCTACTTATAACCTATCCCGATTGAAGTGACAAATCTTATACATACATTCCTGGGTCATTGCACTTCTCTTCATAGGGTGCAGTGATACGCCATCTTTTGTACAACAACAGAACAAAAATATTTTCAATACAAAACTGTTCACTGATACTCAATCCTTGTACTGTGATCTAGATAATGTGTATGCATATTTACATAAAGTATTACTTTAACGTGGTAGATTACTCTTTTACAATTTCACACTGTGTCATGTCACATCGGACTACGATACCACTCACCCACATTAGCCACAATTCGACGACTTAGTGTCATAGAAACGTATCTAAAAAGTTAGTTTTTCAGAATTGCGAAATGAATTTTTTTTTCGTATTTGATTTTAGATTTTGATAATCCAAAATGCTTTTTATTTTATCGACAATTTTTTACAAGGAAGTTTGAAATGTCCCAAAACGTTTTCACACTAAGAAGAATAAAAAACAGCACTACAATATTTGTTTAAAATTAAATTAAAAAATTGCTTCTGACATACGTTCATTTGACATAGCAAATTTAATGTTAAGAAAAACTGCCTTTGACATAAGTCTCTTGTGCACAAACAAAATAATGTACCAGATAGGGTTTTGTGTAAGATTAAAATTCTAAAATGAAACAAACTGTAGCATGCTGGCACAAAATTTCAAACTGTTTCCTAACCGTACTGTTATGATTGACTCTTCTTTGACATTGTGTTCATACCGCATTTTAATCAGTTAAGTTTTCACTGCCTTCTTCTTCTTCAGATAGAACTAATGACTTGTAGAAATAATTTTACTGTTATTTGATTACACCACTTTTGCACGAGTCCAAAAGATCATTTAATTTCGGCCTTGCAATTGGCAACGGTTCTCTGTATGGAGGTTGAAGATCAACATCAAGAATTGAAAAATGTCGTCTTTCTCTTCTACTAATTGGGAAGGAATGGAAATTGTCTTCCTGTTGATCGTACTTGAAACAAACATGATTAGGGTAATTTTTTCTATATTGAAGCCACATTATATCCAACCAGCGGACCTTATTACCTTCAGTATCAACAGTCTTGTTTTTTAGAATGTCCTTTTGGATTGCCTTGAAATCAAGTATATCTGATTGGTCTATTTCTTTTACTTCATATTTATGGTCTTTAGAAGCACTTCTTGCTATCGCATACCACCTAGATGGATCGAATATTTCCACATGTTTACTTGCATTTTCGATGCGAGCATGTACTGATTTACATTCCATTTGGGAATGTCCTGGTTCAAAAAATAAATGGTTGATAACAGCTACATGCAACGACTGGGTGGCATACAGACACATGGTACTCACTACTGAAGTTCTGTTTTGTCCACCACAAGTATCGGACATAAGCACCCACTCTTGATTAACATCAGCGGATCTCTTCATGTAATCATAAACACAGGACGTCACTTCAGTTGAACCTCTACCACCAATCCCCTCGTGCCACATAAAGTTTTCAGCCTTTCTTGCTGCCACATCATAAACCGTAAGATTGTACACTGATAAGCTTCGTTTGTAAAAAAAAAAATGGATTTAGCATTAACTGCTGGACAATATAAACAGCTTCCATATCAAATTCCATAAATTTACAATTTCCATTCTCAGCCTCTTGTTAAAGAAATCTCTCATCCTCCGTACCGTTTCCTTCTTTAATAGGTGTTTTTCATGGGCCTCCTGTGCTACTAGTTTCTCTGAACTGTTTAGTTGATCGAATGTGTAACATTTGTCACACCTGTCTTTTCTTGGTACATGGAATGAAATATTTAAATTATTCTGGGAAATATTACGATAAAACCATTTTTTTTTTCTAGTACAACACCATCGCTTTCATATTTTTCAATGTACATGTCATACATTTTAGAGAGACTTAGATCTGAAGGAAGATATTCCCTTTTTGTTTCTTTACGTGTATAATGAGATGGTACCCTCTTGAGGGAATTTATATCTGATCTATGATATAGTTCCTACTTTCTTCTGGTCTCTTTAAACCTGGCGTATGTTTGCCTCTCTTGTCATCTTCCACCGCTCCGCAATCATCTTTCTTCTTAAGCATGTTTCTAACAAGTTTCTGACATGTCTAACGTTGCTAAGAATTTTTTTTGGCATACTTGAACACGAGTATCGTTCTTCACTAGGTAAAATTGTTTACTTTTATTTCTCCTGGAAACATTTGCAGTTGTTCTGGTTACAGACTTTTCCTTTTCTGTTATAAGAGTATTAAGATATTGTCGCTGCTTATTGACGTCAGCCAGACGCCAGTAATTCTTATTTATAGCTTTGCGATCTTCCTCACTGAAGTTAATATTACATTTGCGAATGCACTGTGAACAGTCTTGAGGCTTAACACTTTTCTCTTGCTTGATTTTGCCACTCTTAGTGAGAACCTCTAGACCTGATTGATTTTTTATCTTTTGAATGTTTCGTTTCCAGTTATGTGGAACAACAGCTACTTTGTTCGTTGTTCTTTTCTTCGGCCTATCTTGTGGAGCTTTCCCCCCGTATTGACATCGGAACATGCACTTTGTGTAACACTCTCCACTTGTTCACAGAGTTCATTTTGCTTCTCGACACGCATATCACAAAACATATTGGTATCACTCTTATCTTGAATACATATATTTATATTGACATTGGAACATGCACTTTGTGTAACACCCTCCACTTGTTCACAGAGTTAATTTTGCTTCTCGACACGCATTTCACAAAACATATTGGTATCACTCTTCTCTTGAACACAGATATTTTGAGTTGCCACTATTCCATTAGTATCTCAACTAGTGGACATTGGCATGAGTGTTACATACGTTTTCCTACCAATATTTGGATGTACATTCACAACAGTCCTACTCTTCTTACAGCATGGTGATGACGTTTCGATGCAGGAATCCGATATTTCACTTGGAGAGTATGAAAGGTCCCTCTCAAGACGGTATTCCTCATCTGAGCCTGTTCCACTCTCTGAATCTTTCCATGACAGCCCTCTGAGACTCTGTAAAATAAACAATATATAAATGCAATAGTTTAATAGAACAATGTATTTGAAGGCAGATAAATAGCCTACATAAAAAGTATTTTAATTTAGTTTATGCGAATCAATAATATTCCCCTATACTTTTAACCCTTGATTTACCATGTTTGAATGTGCAACGTATATTATCAAGGGGGGGGGGTCAAATTTTACATCTACATTAATTCCTTTTTGCATAGTTTAGACCTACTAACTTATAAATTTGTACTTTTATTTTTGCTATTTTCATTACTTAATTAATAATCATACTAGTACATAAAAATATCCGTGAAATTTATATAATAACACGCATTGTTTTACTAAAATGAGTACATTAACATCGAATTACTTTTGTTTTAAATAATTGTTATATTTACAAAGTGTTGCGTAAAACAGTACGTCGTGTTTCTTTAACAAAAAATAATATGCCTAAAATAAAGAAAAGACCATTATAACATCATGACTTAAGCCTGATAAATATCACGAATCACATTAATAAAGAATCTTAACGCTTACATCTGATAGCATTAGCTTAGAGTGCCAGCGAATGTGTCACAACAATGAAAGAAAAGTGAAACAATACCGGTACGTATCCATTACCTTCAGCATAATATTATTGTGTTTCATGAGTTACAAACATCTTCCTACTGAATACATTTAATTTAATAAGGCTATTATAGTAAATGTGTGGACTTACCTCACTTCTTTCACTTCGTGAAGTCTCAGTTAACGCCAATCGTAGTATTTTTCGAGATCTCTCCGAAGCCATTGTTACAGACCAGTCACAATATTGAAACTGATGCAAGCATGAACACTTTTGCTTTACAGGTCGTTATTTGCCTACCGTATCGTATCTACGATATAGGAGAGAAACTTTAGAAGCAAATAAACGTGTCTCGGCATACGGTTCTTTCACTCGAATGTCAAGAACAACAACGTTCGTAACAAAGTAACTTATACGGTCATTTCATTCCAATGCTATTTCCAATTTGTGTAGTTACGGTTCATGCTATCTTGGTAACGGTAAAAGGTAGACTTACAATCATTTCACAGCAAAAAACATTCGAAATTTGATATGTCAGAAGTGGTCGTATCTAAAAAAAAACATTTTTTGTAGATACGTTCTTTTGATACTAAGCCGTCGAATTAGAAACGATAAAAATATAAATTTACCATCACAACAAAACTAGATAAGAAACACTTTTTATCGGTCACCCTGGAAGACAATAGGAGCGCTCTATATCTAAGGTCGGCCACAATTATATACTTAATACATATGACTATTAGTATTTTTTATGATACAAAGTTAAAATAGAACATTTGAAAAGCCAGAAAAATAATATGTCCTAAAACTATACCTAGGTATAAATTATAGACTTTTACCCTAAATTTTAGGACGCTCTTCTTAATTCTCAGATAACATTTCCGGCATCTTCTAAGAGGACCAAGGGAGCCAGATACTTATTATTATTTCCCGGTACATAGTGACATTTTCGTTGGCTGGTATTTAAATATGAAGTTAAAGGTGTTCGAAAACAAGATATATTTTTATACATGTTTTTATGACATAGTTCTTTCAATGATATTTATGTAAAAATGTCCGAACACTGGTGTATGTCCGACTACTGGTGCTTTTACCTTATGAAATTTAAACAAGGCATGCGCAGTGTACCTAGATGCAAAAATTGGAAAGCGGATATTTTAAATTTGGTAGTTAACAGTATTCTTGTCTCCTTTAGATTTGCATTTCAATAAAGTATCTGAGAAAGGAAACCATGTTTTATATAAATTGCTGTTATCTGTATTTAGACAAGAATATTTTGATATGGCAAAGCAGGTCTTTATGATAGTCCGGCCAATGTGTGAATCTGATCTGTGAATGATGTGGAATGAAATTACTTATGATTCGTGTCTTGTAAGTCTTGGATTAGAGGTTGTAGCATCTCGCTTGGTATAACTCCGATCTCTGACCGACTAAGGGTATTTCCTTGCGTTTGTTTGAACTAATCATTTCCGTGTTCCTAACTTTAGCACTCTGTACTTCTGTATTTCTTACTATTTTCTGGTTCGTGTTTGCTTTTCGAAACTGCTTGCTTGTCTGCTTAAAGCATTTTTTTTTCTATTGCTGTTTTACTTATATTTGTAACGATTTCCAGGTTGCATAATTTTAATTTTACTGACGCTGATATAATTACCAACACATTCCATTTCTTTTTAAGTTTAGGTGGATATTTCTTGATATGGTACATATTCAATCAAAAATTACACATAGATTTTATTCTAAATATCTTACTTCAAAAACTTTGAACTAAATATCTTATTTTATTCGAGCCTATAGTACCTCCCCATGGCATTTCTTAACACATAACAGATGCACTCTGCTAAGTGAAAGATGAAAGACTGATAGGGCGTGTCAGCTTTCCCACCCGTTTGATATAATTATAATTAGAGGATTTCCAAAGATGTTTTCGGTCTTGAGAGAGCTACTTGGCCTTTCAAGGGACTACTTCGAAAGTGATGAAGTGAACCATGTCTTAAACTAAGAATACTATTTCATAAACTGAATTCTGGAATTTCTTGGGTAAAATTATGGTTGCACTTCATAAATGTTCAATTACGTAACTACCTTAAAATCACAATTTACATCATTTATTTTAGCACTATATAAATTTATTTTACCTTAATCTAGGCAGAACTATATCCTTCTTCCAACAAGATTCATTATGTAATTTATTTACTTTTGGATTTTGAAGCAGCTATTTTGTAACCTGAAGTCACACGGTCAAGGATTTTCTAATAGCTGTAATGGACCAAGAGAAAAAAGTGTTAGATACGTTTAACTATTGGCTACATTATATTTTTCCTTTTACAGTTAGATATATAAACGAAGGCTTGATCCCGCCTCAGTCATGGATGACTGAAGGCCATAAACATATCAAATTCAAATCATGACATGATTTAAGAAATAATACAATTCGATTACTTTATAATATAGAGATCGGCAACATTTTCTAAGTTCATCAAGTCAACGGGGTTCAAATGAGAGGTGAATAGGCGTCTTTTTTTTTTTTTTAAACGAACTAAATGCACAGAGTATTTAGAAGTCTGATGCATTGATACACACACGGATCTAAATAAAAATTGTATCCGGAAATAGTGGGAGTTGGTTCATCTACAGGGTGATGCAGAAGTTATGTTATGCGCCTTTATTTCATAAGTACAACAGATATTGTAATTTGCTTTAAGTCATGACATATATTCGGTATTATGTACCCAAAATATCAATATGAGCATTAGTACCAGAATTCCAGAATTAAATAATTCCATTGGAAGGATTGATTGATTCATTGAATATTTGATTTCAATATAAAGCTGTTCACTAAGTTTGTTGCTAGTAGTAGTCAACTGTCCATGAATTGATATTAACGTTGTAGTATGGTGGGTCTCTTCTGCTTTGCAACCAATGTTTCAAACTCCATTTGAATTACACCCTTTTCCGATGTCATTCTGGGGGCTGCCATAACTCCAAATTGTTACTGGAACTCATTTACGTCTGTTATCGTAATATTCGGGCGCTTCACCACCAAGGAAAATTTTTAGTTGAACTTTTTCCTTGAGTGAAATTACTTCAGCTAAGAGTATTTTTGTTGACACAATATTCACTATTTTGTAGTATTCGCTACACTGTGTACAGTCTATCCAAGAATAATTTAAGGACTTACGAAATGTTTTTCTTTTTATTTTCGGTGAACCTCACGTTTATGATGAGTTCACCATGCCATAATTTGAAGAAGTTGAAAATAGAGTATTTTCTTGTTATGGGCATCAATATACGCAATTGAAGCATTCAATGAACATTGAAGGGGCTTCAACAACACTTGTAAAGAAATTATAAGAATAAGTTTTCTGTCTCTCCTTAAGCAGGTCAAATCTCGAAAGGCAACAAACTACGTATTGAATCCGAGTAAACATGCTCTTATCGACTTATTAGGTATGCAAAAGTAAACGTTCATTACGAAAAAAAAAATTGATTTGCCACTTTGGTAAATATCTTGCAAATCATTATTTCATGTTACGTTACTGTTATTTGAAAAGTACTGAAAAATAAATACAGTAAGAGTTAGGTTTGTGAATGTAACTGAACAGGGGAAGAGTAGTGACGTATGGAAAAAGATTAGGGTCGACGATCTGCTTAGGAGATTGTGAACCGTGACGCCTCAGCACTACTCTATAGTTGTAGGACCTCCGAAAGTTAAAATAAAGCAAGAAAAAGTTACGGTAATTCTTTTTCATCGGGACATTAAACACAAACTCATTGGGTTGCAAGAGCAAGGATCAAAGAGTTACAACTTAAAATATTGGTGAAACATTTATTGAAGAAGAACTGTAAACACGATTAAGCTTCCTTCATGTAATGGCGATTTTTTTGTTTCGTGTAGCGTACAATATGCAGTACAATTTTTTGTCACGTATTAAATGCATATACTAAATACAGAAGAAGAAACCACTACAGAACTGAACAGTGTGCTGCATGGAGTTTTAAACGGATCCTGAGATTATAGTAAATTAAGCGTAATATAACGTAACGTCAATAAGAATAGCATCCATTCAGTGGTGGAACTAGAAATTTTCCCATGTTGGGCAAAGTTTAATTTTGCCGCCCCTTCCATCGTATTTAGCAAACAACATGCTACAGCATTGTCTGGTATCACGTAGTATACATTTGTTATCTTCTCTGGAGCCTTTCGTGGAATCGCAATTACATATTACTACAGTAAGGTAGTAGATTTGCTTATCTGACTTGAATCGCGGTTTTGAATTTTAAAGATGAAGGTAGGTTGAATGGAATGACATAAAAAATGTGTTAGCACGCCGGTATTGAAATTTTGAATACGTTGCCGCCCCCTAAACGTGCTACCCGGGGCGCTTGCCCCCTTTTTCCCCCCTAGATCCGGCACTGTATCCATATCACGTACCTCAATATTCTCCAGGAAAGTGGCGTTCGTATTCAAGAAACACGAAAAAAACACCCCAAAAAACATTTGCCGAGAACATGTAGCATATACATTTCAGTCATTCACAAAGCAGGAAAAAGGATGTCCACTAGAAAGAGACGTCACCGTGTCAGGTATGGATGTAGTGGAAAATAAGGCAAGGAAGAGCAGCCATCTTGTACCAGTATTGACAGAATTTTTAAATATTCTACCAGTTTCAGCTTATGTTATGATTTACTGCCTATGTTAGGACTGCTATGAATTGAAAGGTCATTTATAAATTATGCTATAATTTATTGTGTACGATGAATTAACAGATTCGATTGTTACAAGACAATTAACTCAGTTACGTATATTTAAGTGATTTTTTTTATTTATTACGGCTATGATGAGCGTATATAACATGCAAGTTTAAGCTTTTCAAGCAACATACATTTGTTTTGCTTTTCTTTCGTCTTCATGTACCGTATTAGGTTGTCTGAACCACCTTTCCCTTCAGTATGACATGGTTGCATGACATAATTAATTGTCAGAAAACAAACATCAACATTAAGTAACTATTCCTTTTGATATCGATTAGATTTTCTAGTGTAATCTTTACAGCATTTTTGCTACTTTCAGCTATGCTTACCGGCACAGACTTGCACCTAGTTCATTCCCGTTTTCTGTATATCGACAGGTTGTTTAGCACCTCAAATTTCCAAACCTAGCAAAGATATATAAACAATTCGAATATATTGTTATGTAGTGATATGTAGTCAATTATACCTACCTGGCTTCAATCTGTTTTCAGCTGAAATATTATTTTTATCTTTAAAATTTATCGGCAGGTTAGGTCCTATCACTTCCAATAGCTAACTACATGTAAAATTTAGTTTAAATAACAATGTTGCGTTATATCCTTCAATTTTGGGCAGTAGGTTTAACCTTTTGGCCATTTGTAACTTTAAAAATTGATCTCACTGCTCCTTTGAATTACGTTTTATGTACAAGTTCAGTAAAGATGAGAACTTTTCTAACGAATTACAAACTGCATGAATGTTCTAGTTATGCTTTCTTGTGAGCTGCTATGTAAGCGTTATTATTTACACATAGTATTGGACTTTTTTAGATTAATATTCACGTTTCACAAATAGTGCTCAATTTCGGTAAACGAATGGAATCTCATGTTTGAACACTACTTTTCAAAAAAGAACAGTTAATAATACAAGCCTTGTTAAATTTCATGAAATATTTAATTCTTAAGAACTGAACATTTTGTCTTGCACTCAAGTGCAAGGTCGCTTGCTAATCGCTTGGTCACGTGATATGAAATTTCTCCGCAAATTGTAAGTGCATTCTTTTGTTATGTCAGTGTTATTTGAACGGAATGCATTTAGGTTGTGAGAGTCATTTAAACATGAAACATATACTCTCGTTAGTTAGTATTTTAAATATAACAGAATAAGTTACTTTGCTTCTAGTTTTCCATAGTGACATTGAAGAGTCAGTAATCTTGAATACGCCCATACTCTGCGAAACTGTTTCCGAATTATTATTTTTTCAAAATAGCGCAAAGTTTTAGTTTAATTCAGTTAGTTCCTGGTTTATTAAATATTGCGATAGGTGCTTGCACACCTACTTGAACATTAGTGGCTGGAGTTCAGGAGAAGCTGTCAAATTTCACCTAGTATAACGTTAGTTAGGGTTGATCACTGAAATGTGAGTTCCTGTCTGTTCCACATTATCAGTCGTGTTGAGTGAATTCTGGTATGCGAAACAGATTATATCAATCCAGGTCTGTTTCTGGGGTATATATTTCGAATTCTCCCCGACATTTCGTTCTCTTATTATTAAGTGCAACTGGTGGGATACCTATTCAAGCAAGTGTTATGGGAAGAGAAGCGGTAAAGAAACCGGAAGGCTGGCACTGTTGAAGGAAGTCCCGTTGGGTGAAAATTAACCGTGTCCCTGAACTACTGCCGTGACCACTATGGTTCCGGCTTATAGCACTTTCCGTTTTACTCTGCGCAGTGTTAAGTTTTAGCTTTCAATATGTTGGTTCTAGTTGTATGAGTTCTCTTTGTGTATTTAGACTTCGATTTGGGTTTTTGTGCAGCGTGAGGTTTCTTTTGAGAGTTTTTTTTTTTCGCTTTTGCACGTTTACATTTCTCTTTCATGCATATCCCTTGATACAGTTGATCTCTTTTCAAGTGTTATATTTATCTACATGTTTTGTTTTGGACCTCGCTGCCCTCTCGCCCATCCTCTTTTCTGGATTTATTGCCAATTGCCTTCTAGTTTCTTGATCAGTCCATGTGTGATAACTGATATTTAATTTTTGGAGAGTTTTAGCTCCGGTAATAGTGGTGTCGTCAGGACTTCACTCGCTTGGCTTTTTTTTTCTAGATGTTCAAATTTGTCCCTGCGCCTCAAATACACCTAAAGAGGTGTTTCACGTTACACCTGTGATTCGAAACCTGAAGGATTAACTAGAACTAATCTAAACTAATATGATTTGTGTTGGTAAATAATCCATATCACTGTAAGATTATTATTTAATTGAACATAATTTTCGTCTGTGAGAGATTTGGTCCATCAAAAGAATGGGAATGCCTCACTTAAACATATTACATTTTGATTCTTTCTATATCTGAGTACCAACGCCAAGGCTTGGTACGACATCCTGGAGGGATTGTCTCCCATCAAAAATCTGCCTATTAACTTTCCCCTCCCACTATAATTTCCTCGGGGGTTAACATGATATAATAACGAAGAAGACACTACACCCAAGAATTAGGTGCAATAGGTACAAGTTCGATTGTCTTTTGCTAAACCGATATGGCTTGCATTTTTAGATATATAATTAGCGACAATGCTGCACTAGCTTTACACGCCTCTAGCTCCGATACAACTGTCTCGTTTCGAAATTTTCTTGTAAAGACATTTCTCTTGTTTTGAAGTCTTCTACATGGTGGTAAATATTATAGTAGTTTAATTTCTCCTTAAGGGTTTTTAAAACTCACAAATCTATCTACACCAGTGGCCGGAAGTTTTTGACGGATTTTTTAATATAGATTCTCAGATAAGACATCGCTTCTTTTCCTCCTCCTGAAAAAATAAACTTTTTTTTAGTTTAACACTTTTCTTGCGAATATTCGGCGTATCCTTATAATCGAATCATACCAAATCTAACCTAACCTTATCTATCGAAGTGAAAACTACACTAATTTCACCCTTCACAAATATTAAAATCAAGTATATAAAATAAAACGACTGTAAATAAAAGCGCTATAAACTACATTTCTTATACTTTTTGCACAAATCTTCTCTGAAATTGTCTTAGTTGTGTGCACAAAAAGTATTTCAAATGTGTTAACAACTGTCGAGAAATTATCTTCTTTTGAAGCGACTTATGCACACTTACTGTGCATTTCTTTTATTCACAATCATTTTATTAACTTCTTTGCACATTTTGTTCACAACATATCCTGATAAAATGAGACTAACTCACTTTTGCATATAACTTCTTTTACCAAGATTTTCACGCGTTACCCATAACTTGGTTGGCTAAGCCACTACGCCATTACCGAAACTTCCCGAGTTCTAATTTCGGTTCCTTCAACATCTTTTATTCTTTCCTAGGCTATCAAAATCGCTTATTAAAATATCCTTATTTTAAAAAAAAATGTTCATGTGTTTGTTCATTTAAAGCCCAAAGGAGTAACCAAAACATAACTTATTTTAGGTGTACAAAAGGTACATACAGAAAGTGTACTTTTAGTATGCTTTCGGTTGAGAAACGTAGGACATCATCTTGTATTTCTTTTCTATGCGCCTTCGTAGCGATTGATAAGGTTAAGTTAGATTTCGTTTGATTACAATATATACATATCTACGCAACATTAATTGAACTTCAAAAATAAACAGACCTGTAGATGGCGAAACGTGCCTTTTCTACGTTGCTCAATTGGACTTTATACATGCGGAATTTCAATTTATTTAAAGCCTTTGAGCATTTTTGGCTGAGGCCAGGATGGGTTACGTAAAGAAAGGTAAAGTATCTTCCAGGGCCTTACTTATGGTACCATCTCAACGTTCTATTTTGAAACTGTGAAAAACTCTAGAAGTTAGGATGCTCGACGCGGGATTCGAAAGCCCATATTTACCCATTGCCGATATGAAATTAGCGCCGTTAGTCTAGACCAGGAGGGAGGGTTTTATACATACGGGATACTGTATTCCAACCCTTCCTTGCTTCCTATGATTACTAATTGTAATTAGGAGACAATTTAATTTCTTGTTGTAACAAATGAGAAGAGCTGAGCATAGCTTGCATACTGCAGTTCAATTCGAGCTTGTGAATTCACTAAGCAATAAGCCTACGATATGTAACCTAACCGTACCAAACCTGAAATCAGTTATGTACAAGCAAAGAACCAATTCTGAATCATTGCAAATCAATTTGATCAATTCCGATCATTCAAATTACTGCAAGATGTAAGATATACACAATCCATTGCAAATATATACAAACATGGACCATTCTTTTTAGTACTTATTTTATTCTTAGTTATATTCTTTATCGTACAAACCAGTCAAGCCATGATTTTCCTCTTCTTTCCCATTTCATCCTTCCTCATGGATGTAAATACAGTAATTACCATAGAGTTAGGAAGAAAATAAAGAGAATATACATGACGTCACATGAAGCCAAATTACGGTTCATCGGCAGCCATCTTGTGTGACCCCATTAGAGTCCCTCTATACCGAGTACTGTGATGATTGTCTTTTTCGATAGGATGATGAGTGCACCTCAGAGGGGCAATACTCGGAAAAGAGGGTCTCTAAATATGGGGCCAGTTAATATGGCCAAAATGCCTCGTCCCTTCCGTCTCTTGGCTTCATTCCCCTCTCAAATTAAACAGTCTAAGGTTCCCTCTATTTATATTCCTAACTCTATGGTAATTATATCCATGACCCTTCCTCAAAGTAAATCTACAACGGGTTGCCCCATAACGCTCAGCCAATGGGAGAACGGGCGGGAAAACGTCACTGGTATGCTGGCTTCTTGTCTTCTGCTGTTAACGCATACAATAAAATAACGAGTAACTGGTCATAATTTTTACTTCATACTGGACTAACAGAATTCAAAACGTAAAACATAAGCCAAATTGTGTACAGAAGAAATAAATTCTTCTTTTCGTTTTACTTTGAGTTTGAAAGAAACGAAGAAAGAAAAGAAACCTTTGAGGCTATGTTTCATTTTTGTTTAAAAAAATATTCACAATTGATGTTTGACTATTTACGATCTGCATGACCTTATGTAGGCTTACATCTTTTTTATTACTCTCCTGCTCCCATTTATTCCATCTCTTTCGCAGGTTTTTAGTATACAATGACTTTGTCATCTCCCCGAAGGCATCAAGCGGTCACTTACAACCTCACTGGAAAATCTTCACGACTGAATGAAGGGAAGAGAGTGGAAAAGAAATAATGCGACTCAGACTCTCTGTCTCTAGGCGGCAAGGGTATACAGACAAAAACGTATTGAATTAAAAAAAGAAGTGGTGGTTCCTTATAAATAGAGCTAGGATTTTTATGTAGTATCATACTGCGAAATACGTACATAAATATGTAACAAAAACTAATGAAATATGTAGAATAATATGTAATATCAAATAAACTAAATATTTATTCCAGGGATACTCATTTCTCTTTGTTTATCTTTTCATGCACACAACGGGGATCTAATAAATTATGCTTTTCGTAACTCACCTCACTAACACTTTGATGCACTTTCCCCATATTTTTATGTAGTTTACGTAGAATATTGCATATTTATTGCAGTGATAAACATTTACCTTCGTTTGTAGAAGGAGGTCGGGAACGGCTGAAAATTGTGGATTGCCTAGATGTCAGGGGCAAGAAGTGCATAGTTGAGTCACGTAGGTGAGTTGACGTGGTATGGGCGTTCGTACAAGATTACGGTTGAAATTTGGATGGGAAAAAGTGATAACATAATCGAAGATAGCGTCTGGAAATTTCCATCACGTGACAGAGGTCATTGACCTACGGTGTTAGCAAATGTCGGATGCGACGTTGGTATGTTAAAGTGGAAGGTTGTAGTGTGGGAGCAAGTCAGAACATGATTTTTGACGTCACGAGGTCATTGTCTGGGAGGTAGGATGGTACATGATGTTTGACGTCACGGCGTGGGTAGAAGGAGTGCACTTGATAATTGACGTCGGAAGGTCATTGACAGGATATAGGATATCACTTGTTACTTGACGTCATGGCGAGGGTGAAAGTTCTGAATATATATAGAGGGCAGTAGTGCTCTATGTATCATTACAAAGAGAGGTGAGCTTTAGTCATGGCAGTGTAGCAGCAAGGTGTAGTACGTCCTGTAGAAGATGAGGAGCAAGTTTTTAGCACATTGGACTTACTTGCTAGCGATTATCAGGAAGAAGATACAGACCGTACAATATATAGTTTGTTAAGGTCTAAAGTAAAGTCCGAACCAGCTTCACCATCATTACTATCTTCTTCCTTCGTAAAGGAGGAGGACGATGACGACGATATTGGGGAGGTAGATGCCTCACTACTTCTAAACAAAAAGACAAAGAAACGTGCGTTGGAGGTTGTTGTATAGCCTGTAAAGAAGCGTTTATGTTTTGAAAATAGTGATGTAAAGCAGCCATCAATAGTATCAATAACCAGAGCAGCAGCAGTAGCAGGACTAGCTCCACCATTATTAGGAGGAACAAGTGAAAGTGAAACTAGCAGCAGTAGCAGCATTACCAGAATCATCACCACTACTAAAATCAGGCCGAGTAATAGTGAAACTCGTACTAACACCAGCAGCAGTAGCAGCAAGAGCAGGAGTACTGGGACCAGATGGAAAAGTGTTAAGTAAGTATATGTAACAACAAATGGGTTGGTGAAAGTTGTATTTGGTTGGCCTTAAGTTAGTGGTTTCCGAAAACTGAAATTATATGTGAAAGGTGCTTTAAGGAAGAAAATAATCAAAGAGATCATGCGTGTTTAGGTTGTCTTACAGCAGATAAACTAGTAACAGGTAAAGAGATTGAACAACATTTTAGAAAGTGCGTGTGGCGGGTTATATTACAGCCTTCAACATTAAAAGAACTTTTACATATATACAAGGAATATCATTCAAAAGTGAATGATAAAAATGAACTATTATTATCAAATGTGAAGATTGGTCTGTAGAGAGTAGTGAAAATCTATATGCAAAGTGTAATTGGCATGCTACAGGAAAGGGGAGGAAAGAAGGACTGAACTTTAAGGTTTATGGTGGAAACTGTGTTTGAAAAGGAGTGAAAATGTCTGACTTTTGTATATTTTCTGGCAGTGGAGAATTTATATCGGATTCATGTGTTTTGCAAACTGTTCGTACTTATTTAAAGGAGAATCCAATTCAATGTATTGGTTGTAAGTTGAAGATTGGACATAATTACTGTGTATATGTGAGGAATACAGGCAAAGTTCTTTCACATTTTTTTAATCAAGTGAATCATCATGAAACATTTGTGGAGTACTATGAAATTTTCAAACAATAGGGTCATGTAAAAATTTCCCTGAATACTATTTTCAAAACTTCTAGAGAATTAGTTCATAATAGCTCAACTCATACCAGATGTAATACATGAATAGTTTTCTGTAGAAAAACCTCTAAGTGAGTCTTCAGAACAGTTCATTATTGATGTGCATGGATTTAAAATCTCTGCACATGAGTATATTATGAGAGAATTTTGTATCGCAGCGTGTGATGCTAGTCTTTTATTCCATTGTTTAGTAAAACTTCCATGTGACATTACGGAAGTAGAACTAGGTTATCAAAAAGAGGTGCAATGGTTAACACAAAACTTTCACGATTTACATTGGGACACTTCAAATGGATGGGGTTTCACATCTTCGTAAAATAATTTTTCACTTGTGTTCAAGTGAAGGTATATTCTTTTGTAGATGTCTTGAAAAAGCACAGCGGATTAAAAAACTATTTCACTTGCAAAGTATTGATCATCTAAGTGAAAAGGAATGTCCTGCCCTGAAAACACCAAATTTGAACATTAGTATGTATAAGTGTACTTATCATGACCCTGTCGAGGTGAATGCTTGTGCATTAAGAAACTGCTTACAACTACAGCATTGGATGAAACACGAGAAATCAAAAAATCTTGTAAATACCTTATCAGCCATGCAAATGTAAGAAGCATGTGCAAGTTGTTTTTATAAAATACTTTACTTACTCTTAAATAATAATAATAAAGAATGATGCTCTATGAATTTGTTTTCTTTTCAAATAAGGATGTTTTTCATAAATGATAACAAAAAGGTTAAAATTATATAAACATATTTATTTTTTCTTAAAAAAAGATTAGTACAATACTATTTACAACGTTGCTTATTATTGTTTTATAATTTCTTTAACATATTTTACTACAATCTGATCATTTTTTCTCAGATGTACAGTATTGAATTTTGGTATGACATGAACTTTTATCAAAATCGATAAATTAACAAACATTATGTAAAACTTTCATGCGTAAGTCAATAAGAACCTCTGTAACATCGTGTATGTACAAATTTTCTTTAATGGCTTTTAATGGTCGGATCGAAATACATTTACTCCTTTCGTTGAGATAGCAAACTCAAAATGCTTTTAGTGACGAGTTTATCATTTTAGTGTAAACTAGTCATCTCCGATATATGAAAATGGCGAGAAAGAACCTGCATAATGCAAACAACTTATAATAAAACACCAACTAAGTTCTTCCAGATGATTTTTTAATCCGAGACATTTCGGTATCGCCTAGATACCTTTATTAATCAGCACAAATTAAACGAACACTTTCAAAATTCACTACATGTTTGTAACAAGCCAAATAATCATTTTATCTGTTATTTTGCTTGTTACAAACGTGTAGTGTATTTTGAAAGTGTTCCTTTAATTCTTGCTGATTGATAAAGGTATCTAGGCGATTCCGAAATGTCTCGGATTAAAATAGGTCCTTACGGCGTGCCGGCAAGAGAATGGTAGATTTTACTAGTGTGCAGTACTCTCAGTTCCAAATGGGTTAATTACAGTAGTGCAAAGGACAGCGTAGTACGTTATGTAAAAACGCCTTTATTAAAAAAAAGAAGAAAAAAGAAAGAAAGAGGTTATATCTACCGAAAAATGTGTAAGAACAAAAGTTGTAGATCTTTTTAAGACAAACAAAATGCCGTTTAAACCATCTGCGTTTGATTATTATTAATGAAGATATGTTTTTTAAAAAAAAGTTCAAATGGCCGGCATTATGTTTCAAGATGGCCGAACATTCTGGCTAACGAAAGAACCAAGATATTGCCAAGTCCATTTTTCTGCCGAGTTTGGTTCCGATCGGATAAAAACCTGAGCCGCTATGCTGTTCACAAACTGCGTTATACATAATATACATATACTATATACAGAGGTAGGGGAGAAATCAAAAATTGATCTTTTCTCGAAAATGGTGACATTTATAAAAAAAATCATAATAACTGAAGTTGTAGATCTTTTTAAGCCAAACGAAAAGCCGTTTGAATTTTCTACGTGCGAGCATAATTAACGGAGATATGATTTTTTTTTTACAATTTCAAATGGCCGTCATTTTGCTTTAAGATGGCCTATCTTTCTTGCTAACAAAAGGAACCGAGGTCAATTTTTCTGCCAAGTTTGGTTCGGATCGGATAAGAACCTGAGCCGCTATGTTGTTCACAAGTTGCGTTAGATAACATAGATAGATAGATAGATAGATAGATAG
This sequence comes from Lepisma saccharinum, assembly GCA_022664845.1. Lineage (NCBI taxonomy): Eukaryota > Metazoa > Arthropoda > Insecta > Zygentoma > Lepismatidae > Lepisma > Lepisma saccharinum. The sequence continues at coordinate 25,417 of JAGDQP010003312.1, forward strand.
ATAGATA
>JAGDQP010003312.1:25523-36655 GCA_022664845.1 Lepisma saccharinum
AACATAGATAGATAGATAGATAGATAGATAGATAGATAGATAGATAGATAGATAGATAGATAGATAGATAGATAGATAGATAGATAGATAGATAGATAGATAGATATAGATAAACATTTGAACGGACGGTGATTTTTTGGGGTCTGTGGTCATGATTAAAGAAAGTATATCGAAATTTTATGGAACTTCCCACATGAGTTAGAATGCAATAGGCCGATTTTATTAAATCTACCTAAAATCATCCGAAAGAACTTAGTTCGTATTTTATTATAAGTTGTTTGCAAGTCAGAGATCTATCAAATCAACCAGCCAAAGCACCTGCATCGCTTTACCTACGCATTTATTCCGCTTTTCCACAAAAACATTACAGCTGTACCTTTTCGTTTTCTAAATCTAGTGTTATAAACAGGAACAAAATTTATAATTTTCATTATGAATGTGTTACTAGAAACCTTAAAACACTGATTTCTGCCTGATAATGTCACTTTCTCAGAAATAATTACCGCGAGAGAGACTTCTTTCTGCTCACCGATTCAATGAATATTTTGCACTCTTTTCAGAGAATTAATAAAAAGTAAATATACATTTGCAGTTGCAATAGGTAATAATAATAATTATTATGTCATTCTTGGTTCATAATAGATTGCAGCAACATACGGAAGTTTTTCTAAAAAATCGCTAATTTTCCTAATAAGTAAGAAAATTTCTCGTACTTAAGTTGGCAACACTGGTTTCGATTGTATGAAGTTTCTATCGTATAAAGTGTCTATCCTATGCAGGTAATTTACTTCTATAAAAGCTTTTTTATATATCTGGTGATCAAGAACAAAATTCACAATAAAAGAAATACGTATGTAGAGCTTAAAAAAGTAAATTAAATTATTATTTTTAAACTATTTTTGAGGGGAAACATAATAAAAATTCCTCATGAGAACTTCATAGGATCGACACTTCATACAATTGACACTGCATACGGCCGAAACAGGGTTTTTCGCCTGGGGTGTCGATCGTATGAAGGTTGAGAGGTAAATTCAAGTTTCTTTCGTATGAAGTGTCGATTCTATGCCACAATCTCGATGGAAAATCCAACATAGCTATCTTGGTCCACATTCGACAATATATGTTTAAGCGAAAAAGTGAACAGTTCCTCAACATATTGTTCGAGGTTTAAAATTCTAGCCGATTCTCGAACACCTATGGTAATCTCTACTCCACGTAAATGAAATCTAGTATATTCTCTATTTCGGCGGGATATCACTTCAAACATATTATTCCTGTTCCATGCAGCTGAGGATAGGCATTTTCCCAATGACTAGCATCTTCCCTTTCTGGCTTGGCAATATCATTAAAAATATCAACCTCTCATTAAAAAATCAACAATTTCATTGCAAACATCATCCCCTCGGCGACATTTGCCAAACATTATGTGGCTGCGAGTGCATATCCCTTCTCTCAGACTTGTTTTTCTTCTTCCCCCTCAAAACTTTCTCTAAAAAGTCTGTGAGAATCTACATGGCTGGTACTAGAAATATCAGCAGCAAATGACGTACTTGGCATGTTAACAGGAGAAGTGGTGGGAAGAGGATAGGTGGAGGTAGAAGGGATAGTATCATCCCTACTAGATGTGGTAGGGATAGGGACATAAGAATTTACAGGTACTGGTGCTTGTGGTGGCATGAGAACAGAGGAAGTTAAAATAGTGGGGAACAGATTCCAATAGTGGTACAATACACAGTAGAATTGGTAAGAACACAGGTTAAACTGTTCGATAATTACGTGGTGGTGGTAGTACAAACACTAGTACTAGTACTAGTTACAGAATTAGTATATTGACTAGTAGCATTATTCCTATTGGAAGATATATTCAATGAAAAAGGAGACAGAGATCTTTTCCGAGGAATGATGGTAAGAGATTCATCTTCGTTCACACGAACATAAATCTCTGACACACCACTCTCCACATTATACACTAGGCCTAAAAGCATACCCATAACAGGATCAACTACTCTCCCTCCTTCTTCATCCACTGCATCTACTAAAATTGAATAATGCTGCCAGCCTAATCGTACAATTTCATCTTTGCAGAAGAAAACCCCATACATAAATTAAAGAAATCTCCCGTACCCTCACAGGCAGTTTAAATGCGTCTGAACATGCCAATATCCTTCTGAATTGGTCACAAAGTTTTTCAATGAATAGTAAGAGGTTCGTCATTAAAAAAAAGATATTCCAATAACTCTGTATAAACATACTTCGCCCAATGTCTTAATCATCTTCTTCTTGTCTCCATATTCATTTGCAGTCTCTCTACATAACAGATGATCTACAGCATTGATAAGGTTCACCATATTACTGAAATATTAAAAATATAACTTAGTATTATCCTCTATTATCAATATTGCATATAAAAATCTCAATAAAAAGATAGTATACAATTCAGATTAATGCCTATTTCAAAACAAAATTAAAGTGTAGTGTATAAATACAATTTGCAACATTCAGTTTATGAACATTAGACATGAAACAACTTTAAAGCAACATTTTCCCTTATAAAAATCTCGCATTCAAGATCATAGACCTGAACATTCAATTTTTAAAAAAATCCATATAAAACAACGTTGGCCCAACATTCTTTTCTAAAAATCTCACATGTATGGTTAACATTTCTATATAAAATCTATTTAGCTTAATTCAAATATTCCTTCTGAGCGAAAGTACTAATAGTAAGCACAATATTCCTCTTTGAAAGACGAAAAGTGAAATGTGAAAAGAAGTAAAGAAGATTAATTATGATCACTCCTTTCATTAGACATTTATTTTCACACATATCCCACACTTAAAATACTAATAAACATTTATAAATTGTGAATATCTAGGGTTAAACTATGAACATCCTAGAGAATATATTGTGCATATCCTAGAGAATATACTGTGCACATCCTAGAGAATATACTGTGGACATATTAGAAAAAAATACTGTGAATGTCCTAGTAATATACTGTGTTCATTATAGAAAAAATATTGTGTTCATCCTCGGCATGTACTGTGAAAATCCCCATGATGCACTGTGAATATCCTTGGGATGAATTTTTGATAAACTTAAAATGTACTTTCGATATCCTCAGGATGTATTATATATATATTCCTCGTGATGTATTATAAGTAATTAAGATATAGTCTAAATATTTAATTTTAATATAAGAATTATATTTACCTTTAATTAAAACCACCTCCAGGTAGAGACTGTACTTCACTTTTCAGGAAGTCTGACTAGAAGAAGCACCAGTAGAAACTAGAAATTTCAATTCTTTGAAGAAAAATGAAAAGAGAAATAAGTTATTTATTCAATATTTAAAATAAAAAACAGTTTAATAATTCTAAAAAATTACTGCTCAAATTCAATAATTAACTTTGACCCTGAACTTAAACCTTAGATGCCTAAGGCTCAAATAAATTTTGTTCGAAAGACTACTACTAAGAAAGAAATGTGGTAAAAGCTTCACCATTAAAGTCTAGTATAATCATCAATCAAATCATTTAATTAAATGTGTTTCAAATGGCTAATCACCCTAATCGGAGGAAAAGTAAACAATGGAAGCAAGGTTGACAATATATTATCTACTGTTTTATTAACTAGTATGTACTTCACTCAATCAAACAAGTAAAAAAACTTTATTTTTATATGGGTCAGTCTAGTAACTTTTGGCTTCGGCCTCTCATCATTCGCCTTTACCTGATACATTCCACTCCCATATCCCTGTCAGCACTCTACCTCGAGATCATTAAGCTAATAGCCTAGCGCCACAGACCGCTCAACCTAGCACCCCATTTTTTGAAGTTCTACCATGAATCAATGATTGCAGAAAAAGACTTACCAATATATGTTCCAGAAGAGAATATTCACTTACACAATAGTTAACTATGATATACTCAATTGAGAACCTCCCTAAGAATGAATATTCTATCATTTAAGTTCACCTTATATAGTGTGAAATTTAAATTTAACCTATAAATTAATTTTCTGTCAATCACCTTTTCACCTGTAGGCATTTTTTAAAAAAAACTTCACTCCTCATTCAAATGAAATATTTCCTAATTTGTCGCTAGCGTCAGTCTTTAAGTGCTAACTGCCTCAAATAAAATGCTCACCCAGCCCTATTTCCTAATTCGTCACTGACGTCAGTCTTTAAGTGCTAACAACTACATTTTAATTTAATATTTTTACACAAAGTTTCTCCTCTGACGTCAAAACATGTTTTCCAAAATTCCACACATCATTTAATGATAAAAACAATCTACACAATCTAATTATGTTCCCTAGATAGGAGTCATTTTCTGTTAAACACTATGACTTCAGATGTGTGTAGGGAGCATTCACCTACCAGGAAAATTGTTCCATTCAGTCAACTACCAATGTTCATTTCCAGCGGTCGATAATACGAAGTCGAACATTCACCTAGGAAAAGTATTTCTCTGACATCAAGATTATATCTGGCTCTATTTCGGTAGAGACAACTTACATTGCTTTTCACTTTACTATAAATTAGATCTTTACATCAATAATAACTCCTTCACAAAGTTATTTCACATGAGGAAAAATCACTCTTTAATTTTAAAAATCAGATATCAACTATGTCCTCATGGAAAGCACATGAACTTACTTTACCAGATTACATCTTTACATCAATAATAACTTAGTCCATCAAAAAGTTATTTTCACATAAGGAAAAGAGCATTATTATTTTTGGAATCAAACATCAATTATGTCCTCATAGAAACCATGTAAAAATTCTTCCTTCTTTGTATGTCATACCACCTACCTACCACGTGAAACGTCCCTAGTTTTAAATTTTAGATTAGAACATTATAGCAACAAAATTTTAGTTCCAAATGAATCAACCAAGGTGTATCATTCATCTCCCGATGTATTTAATAAAAGATAACTTTTTCCCTATCTAACTCAATTCCTGAATATTTTTACCGTAAAATGTTAAACTTATAAAGGCCCTCTCCATGATTTTAACTCATAGAATTATTGAGCACTTCAATTCCTTTTTTTCATTTTACAAAATCTGCCAGCGGTCTCAAAGATTTCAGAGGTCACACACAGTCTTTAAAAGAAAATCTAGCAAAATCACTGATCACCTGAAATTTTATCCTCAATCTAATGTAACCTCGGAGGCAATCATTGTCCGGAGGACAAATTGTTTCTATGTTCTTCTTTTCCGAATTATATCTATTTCGATTTAAAATAAAACACATTGGTGCATGTAAAAACACTTGCGGAGGTCTTCATTGCCCGGAGGACAAAATGCACCTATAGTACAAATATTCTTTCCGACTATACCCCCTCTTCAATTACGTCATCATTTTTCCCGAAAAATTCACTTGTAATCTTGTACAAACACGTTCTAGGTCACCTCAAATCACCTCCAACCAACCTACGTGGATCATGACGTCAGCACGGCCGCCATCTTGAATTTACGTCATTCTTGTACTCATTCTTTGATTATGTCATCACTTTTTCCCACCCAAAATTCAACCGTAATCTAGTACGAACACCCTTCTCAATTAGCATCCAACAGAGCAGCAGAAATCATGAATGGAATTTCAAGCTTCGAAATTTAATTCCCTAGGTAAGTCGACATGGATCTGGATAAATTCCACTTAAATTTAGATGTTACCTTAGGCAGGAACATTGATTTTAAATTCACATTGGGAGTTTAAAATATACGTTAAAAAAATATTTACTAAATCAGTGTCCTATAACTATACTCGGCGGCAATCTTCTTTAGAAAAAATTCTTCAATCGCCTTCTACATCCAGAACAGAAGCACTTCCGGCGGAAGCGATAAATAATTCCCAAAATGGATCTCAGTTGCCAACCAAATAAACCATTATACCTGAATTTTGGCAAACTGAAAGAAAATCCATAAACACAGTATATCTTAAAACTGGAAATGAACGATATATAAATTAATATAAGAAGATTAAAAGGAATTTTCTTAGCGGGAAGATTTGCCAATGAGGTTAACCCACATACCTGAGATGCATCGAGATTTGGTCCTGTAAAAGATGCTGAGACAATAAACCAATGAGAAAACAAATAGCAGAAGGGAGAAGAATAAAGGTACATCACAAAGTAGTTCGAGAACAAATCTTTACGCCAAGAAAGCTAACCAAAAGAGAATCGAAAGATTAATCCATAGCTCGACAAAAGTAAAAGACGATAACGGGATAATTACAGGAAAATCTTTTTAATCGAAAAATCATAACAATATAAATAAAATAAATGGAACCGAGCTTCCTGGTCGGTTACACTGACTCTAATTCACCTGTCTGTCGCTGTTTCTTGCTCGACACTGAGTCCATGATTTTTGTAGTAAACTATGTGTTATTCATAACGCTACTGTTCATCAATTCGAGTGTGCTTTTAAAGAAATGAAAATGACACATGACTTTTCGTAACAACTTTTGATTTGTTGGGCTTTGCTAAGTGTCATTTTCCATGTGTGTGCCATATCGAGCGTAGATATGGCACAATACCTGGCTGACCTAATCAAGACTTTATTCTTATCAACAGATACAAACACTGCGGCTATTGGCGTCTCTTCGTGTTAGGAATAATTATGGACACTAGGAAAAAACAGTGGGAAGAAAGTAAAATACAAGTTTTATTTGGTCTTCCCCAAACAGAGATTTTATATTTTAGGTTGTGTCTAGAGTAACGACAGTTTTCCGTCGTTGCTTGAAGTTTTTAACATCGAGGGTTAATTTACTAGAGCAACGACGGAAATCTCCACTCTCGCGTAGCTTGAACTACAAGTAGTAGCGAGAAGCGCTCAGCCCGGCAGCTGCAGTTTGGTCTTGTAGACAAATCGTTAGGAAGCTGATTTAAAGGTCCCGGGTTCAAACCCTGGCGTCGACTCTCTACATACTTTTTTTTAAAGAAAATTAAAGTTTTTTCGTTTTTTTATGTTAGTACACAAAAGGAAATGTAATAAAATTTGTGATTTACAATTTTAAAAGAGGCCACTAAAAACTAGGATGTATATAAACCCACCAGGGCAGGATGCACACCGAGCGATAGCGAGATGTGCAAGGGAGGGAGGGTGTGTCCGAAGGGAGCTGGGCGGCGTTAGCCGCAGGGGGTGCGCAGCCCTCTGTTAGCGGTGGGCATACACAAAACTATTGTTTATTCAAAAATTCTGTTTACGCAAAGTTTTGTGCCGTTCCGTCCCATCGTTGCTCTAGTAAATTAACCCTCGATGTTAAAACTTAAATTAACGGCGGAAAACCGTCGTTGCTCTAGGTGCGTCCTTTATATTTTAGCGTTTTGGGGTTCACTTTACTTTATGGCCTACAAAACGTGAAATTTACAAAATAATTGTAATATTTCACACCTGAGTATATAACAAAAAAAAATGTGAATCATGCAATTGTGAAACAAAAATGAAAGAGTGAGAGACATTACTGACTATTTAGCTCTTCGCGCGTTGGTGCAAGCACATTCAGAGTGTTTTAAACGCAAAGTACATCGTGTATAGTGTAAAAGAAAACATCGATCATGACTTTTAACTAACTCCTCATCGCCTACTCGACATGCTGTCAGTGTGTGTGTTTCTTTTCTTTTTTTTCTTTTTGTAACAAACAACAAAATACGTGTGATTGATAATACGAAGTGTCGTTGCATATTTATTATGTGTTGATCAGTTTGAGTGTATTTAACGAAATGATAAGCAGATAGCTTCTCGCAGCACATTTTGGATTGCTGGTTGTCACTAGGTATTTATAGAAGTTTATGTGATAATTATTTGCAAAGGAATAAGTGGTTTAATGTCTGGCAGAAGCTGCAGGCCATAACGTATTATTCACTTTTTTTTAAATTACATTTCTCCTTGGACACTAGATCCGCAAAAGAATGAACTTTCGTTACACTAATTCCCTACTGTTCAATTATTGGTTTGCTTGCGATTAGGGTGAGTAGCCAATTGAAGCACGTGATGTTTTGTGGTGTAGTTTTATTACGTGTTGTAACGCGTGTTTCAATTGTCTACTCTCCCAAATCGCAAGCAACGCAAGCGGGTTTGAAAATGAGCCCTACGACTGTAGTTATGTTGCAGATTCGTTCCATAGACTTGGTTGATGTTATTTCTTCCGAATTTCACAATCTAAATGCATCCATGCAATGCGAGCGTCCATTATGTATACTCGCGCATGTCTTTAAGAGACTTTCGCTGCTCTCACATCTCGATGAAGCTTATATAAGATTCACGTGCAGAGGCAAAGTAATGTCAAAACAGCGAAGACGGGTTAGTTGAAGTCAGGTTTGGTCCAAACCATTGCATCTTCTCACCATCTTAACGGACACTTCCCAATCCCGTACCTTAGGAAGTACTTTTCGCTAATGTAAGTAGTTCCCTCTTCTATGCCACCCTTTCTGTTTTATAGTACAATAATTCGAATCAGCACTGTTTTCATTTTCCAATACTCACGAACTCCATATTCCTTTAACCATATAATTTCTTCTGCAAATTTTACCTTTTAGTTGAACCATCTACGGAACTTAATTCTTTATTTAAATAATAATATGAGAATTATCATTACTACGAATAATGTTTCTTTCATATAATGTAATTTCAATATCGCTCAGAGGAATATAGAGACACTACACAAACGAGAGAAAAATAATGTGTGCATACATTGTATATTATGTATGTACAGTATATTCTTTCATAGATAAACGTATCAGTTTACTGATTTATGATATACTGACAGGTTATAAACTATCTTATTGTATTTTGCATGCCGTTTGGTAATTCATGTAGTGCTAAAACAATCGAACCTGACCACTAACTCGCCTTTGCCGCCTCTGCAGTATTATGTATTTCGTAAAGAATGCCTATCGTACCCGCATTGGGTTATCGAACCTGACCACTAACCCACCCTCGCTCACTCGGGTTTACTGTATTTTTCGTAAACAGAACCATGGGACCTGCCTTTGAGATGTAAAAGAAACCCAAGACAAAGACAATGAAAACTGTATAAGTGGTCGAGCGTAGATAGTGGAGAAACATCTATAAAATGCGTTTATATTCGTAGCACTTAACTTGTGAGGTAAGGGCGGGGGGAAGAACAATTGTTATGAATATAAGATATTTAACATTATAACATGAAATAATGCCTGACTCCCATTTGCACTATCTGCACGGAGTTTGCTCTGCATATAAATAACCCCTAAATTATAACAGATTGTCATACACTGTAAAGTATTGTTTTATTCCATCTTACGATATGCAAATGCATAAATGCCCGTGTTAAATTCTGTATGTTAAGTAGTTCAGTTGATGTGGAATTCCTGAAAGTCAATTTCTCAGGAACGTAAAACTCGCTTTTATCCACGAAGCAGCGACTGTGATTTTAATCTAAGACAGTTCTGGTTCACAAACTACTCGGAACATGCCACCTTCTACTGTTACCAACCAATTGGCTCCCGTTGTGGTTTTACTGGCGTAAATTCAAAACATGCTTCCGATGACAATGACTTGTGCTGGCTTCAATTTTGGGTCACTAGAAGTAGACCCATCTCCCGTATCGAGATCCATGATTTTAAGTTGGAAACAAACCATTAATTTCCCTGTAAAATAAATATGTTTAACCTCATTTTTTTGTTGTTCGTTTTTTAAAATAAATAATGAGTGAAATTACTAGAATTTATTTTACAAGCAAAGCCGACCGGGTAGCCGTGCGGTCTAAGGCGTTAGGCGAATGACTCTAAGGTCCCTGGTTCGAGTCCCGCTGGGGGTATGGGTGTCTTTTAACTAGAACGTGACAGGCCGAAGTCAACAAGCGCTAGACTGGCCCATATAAAATAAAGTTTATCAAGTTTTTTTAGAAGCAAAATCACAAAATTTTAGAAGTTCCGCGGCACACCTGTTGAGAACCAGTGTCATATAAATTGAAAAATTGACGACAATGATTGTTTACGAAAATACGGAAGTTTTGAAGAACAATACGGAAGCCGAGATGATCAAAATGTAGCTACAATACAGTAGCTACCAGGAAATACGGGAGTGTTGATCAGCCTATTACAAGATTGTAATCAAACAATGTTTGCCCAAAGTGATATGGATTTCTTTGGTAAAGTCGGTATTAGTACAAAAAGGCAACACTGTCCGCGAGTACCTTCCAACATTTATATTTTCTGCTGCATAAGGGAACATGGCGGAAGACGATTTGGAGTATTATATAAAGTTTCCTTCACCTACACCGAAAGATTCAACACCCAGTGAGACGGAAGAATTTGTATTTCTGTACGATGAAGATAAATTGCCAGTGGTCATGTTATTGGGCTGGGCGGGCTGTCAAGACAAGTATCTTTCGAAATACAGCGCTATATATGAAGAAAGAGGGTACGTTTACATTTTGCGGTAGTATCATAATGTTTGTATTGTTTATTTGGTGATTGAAAGCTTGAAGTAGAGAAATGACATTCGGTTGATTGAAATTGAGAATTGAATGTGTTTGCGTACCTGTATAATGTTCGCTGATCTTGAAGAGGCTGCGTTTATTGTAGGGCTATATTTTTTTCATAGAAACATGGGGATCCTTGTTTCTGTGTTATTAGTCCATTGACTGGAACCGGAGTACAGTTCTCTAATTGGTGTACAGTCGAACTTTGCGTTTTTATTGCTGCGTGAGAACAACTTCGGTTGGAAAAATACACCAATTTCGGAACCCCACCCCAATTTTCGGGTTAAGTTCTATTTAGGTCAGCCAAACGATGTAAACTTCACTGAAGTGTAATATATATGTAACGTGTGTGGAAGTGTTGAAATGTAAAATATAACAACATTCCAGTTATTTATTGGTTGTATGGCATCCACTTTCGCACGGGGCAAGTTTTTTTTCTTTTAAATAGAGGCTACTGAAAGCTAGGATGTATATAACGCTCAGTGTGCAAGGGGGGCACGGGCCGTCCGAAGGGAGCAAGGCGTGATATTTTTGAAGTAGCTTCATGTGAATGATTCAGAAACCCCCAATTGGAAAATGGGACTGCATATCGTGCCTCCACTCTCTCTCTCTCTCTGTATATATATATATATATATATATATATATATATATATATATA
>JAGDQP010003312.1:36755-95413 GCA_022664845.1 Lepisma saccharinum
CACCTAATCTTAGAAACATCTTGGTCCGTGCGAATCCCTCCTTGCCACCACACCAAACCGGCGCACAGACATGCCAGAGACCCAGATGTAAGGTCTGCTCCATTTTCATCACTTCTCCCACAATCACTATCAATACTGCTAATGGTCGGTACACCCTCAATTCCAAGGGTACATGCCACACCCCTAATGTTATATACATCCTAACCTGCAAGTTCTGTTATGCCTTTTATGTTGAGGAAACAAGTTTAACATTCGAATTAATAACCATCGTCATTTCTGTATTATAAACAAACCGGATGCCCCAGTTTCCATGCACACCGAGTCCCACAATACGAATTTTGATCTATCCTGGTTGCCATAATCCACATTTTATTCCCTACGACCAGCACCTCAACACGCCGTCTGTGGGAGAATGCCTTTATTTACGGTTTGAGCGCGAAAATAAAACCTGGCCTTAACCTCCAACTCTATGCTCCCCTTTTCCTCTGCATTTTCAACACATTTCCATCCACGATCCCACCTTGTACTTATAACGCTATACAGTTATTATTATTTCAAATTCTGGAAATTGCGCGCTACAGCAGTCAGTTGTTCCCCAGTTTTGATGCTTTGTCCCCTACGTGTGTCGCCACTGTTTCTTCAGACTTGTACTTTGTAAACACGTAAACTTCGCTCTCTTCCTCTATACTTGAAAAAGTGTGCATGCACGGAATATAGTGACTTTTTTTATGTGAATATGTGTGATCTAATGCAAAAGTAAGCTGTAAGTATTATCCTTTTTTCTCCTTCATTTGTCTTAAATTGCCTTCCCTGCTTTCCTTTGTACTAGTTATATACTGTTAAAATCCGTGCTTATCTTTTATACCCCCGGACTACAAAGTTTAATTCGCACACTGCTTGTGGGTGCTAATGATGATTACGTATAGTTTCTCCACTAGTGGAGCCTAAAGTCTGAAACCTCTGAGAAAGCTATCTCCGAAACGCCTTATTCTGCGCCTTATTACTCTTCTTGGGGCAGATTATTAATGTAAGATCGCTTGCATGTCATGCGAAAGGTTCGAGTCCTTGTCAGCCTATTTTTTCCTTTTTCCCTAGTAAATGTTGTGTTACAGTATGCTTTATGCCACTGCTGTGTAGGGTTTTGCTCTTTTATTCTTATTCTCCGTTTTCCCTTCATTTACTTAAATTAAATCCATTGCACTTCGTGAAAAATAATAAGTATTATCATCTCTGTAAATGTTATGCAACTGTTTATTTATTCATTTTTCATACTGTTTGTTTTTGTGTAAAGATCTGCTAAATATGTAAATTATGTAAACACTAAATCTGCTTATTTTTAAAAATAAATGAAGCAAAATTGAAGAATATGAAGGAGAAAACAAAAAGCTACATAACGCTAACATTCATTTACATGTAAAAAGCATACAGTAAAACATAGAATTTGCACATTACTAGAGGAAAAGTAGAAAGAAAATATTGACTTGATTAAGTATCGAACCGCGTACCCTTCGCGCTGCAAGCGAACGCTCTTCCTTTTCTCTACGATTCCAGTACTCAATGAATCACCGTAAACTCTGATTCCTGCGTGAAACTAAGAAATTTCTATCCAAGAATGCAAGATGGAGCCAGATCAAAGCTTTAATTTGTAAGTATCTGATTGAAGTGAAATTTAATATCTGGGAATTCCAAAATATGCTAGGAAGGTTTCGGAAGTTGAAATGATTAAATTACGAAGATCAATATTTTGCCTTCAGTTACATTATAAACGGTGTGGCATTGTTTCTTTCAGAAGATTTTGCTCGAGGAAGGGGGCTAATTCAAGTCGTGAAGGTTTACTAAAATTATAAATAATGCATATTGAGTCCCATGTGCTAAAAGTATGAAATAACAATAATTTTACTTAAGAATGTGTCGTATTTTCTTAGTTAACCTCAAACTAACATGAACAGAAGTTATAGAAAGTGCGCATGAATAATACAAGTGTTGAAACTAATTGTTTCGGGGGGCTGCTGAAAAACCCCGGGGACTAAGCTCCCCCGAAAACATGCCTGGGAGAAACTGGGTGTGACTCTAAATTGTTCCATTTTGAAACCTGCCTAATTTTAGTGAAATTTAATATATAGGAACTCCAAAGATTTCGGAATCAGTATTTAAGTAAAAAGAAATAATTCTCGAAATTAAAACTGGAGCAACACGATGCATTTTAATTTTAAAGTCCCACTTAATTTTCTTTAAATTTTGTATGTCAGGGCTCCTATGTTTGCTGAGTATGATTCTGAACTGAAAAATTACGTATCGGAGGTCCCTCACTGCGGAAACTTCAGAAAACAAATTTTAAAATATTTGATTTCATGAAATTTCAAAGGTCGCTGAGTTCGACTCTGAAATAAAAACTTGAATTACATTATCCAACATGGCTGTAGTCCAAAACGTCTCTATATGAAAAATCGTTAAGATTCTTATCTAGTGTCTCTAAACAGCGCTAAGATTTGTTAAGGATTTTTAAAAAGTGAATTCTGAAAACCAAGATAACAATAACCCTAAACGTGTTCATTTGAGGAAAAAAAAAAAGCAATGTGCACCAGATGCAGCCCAAGACTTTTAAAATAAAATAAATATAAAAAATCAAGTAAACTTGCTTTTCAAAACCATACAAGACTTAATGAAAATTATTCAGTTATCAAAGCTCTAGACAATCTTAAGTAGATTTATAAAATGTAAATTGGCTGTGATATGGTGTAAAATTCTACAGGCGTAATCCCAAATTCATGACTCACTTTGTATAAATATTGTTAATAGTATGTTACAGGTGAATACGAAGTTTCTTTAGAGTCACATGTTTTATTATAGCTGAATTCAGAGGTACCTGGGCCCACTAAGGCTCAGTTGGTAGAGCGCTCACCTCTGGTGCTAGGGATCGTCGGATCGATCCCTGCTCATGCCATGTGGGCTTTGTGGTGGACAAACACCGTGTGCGTGGGTTTTCTCGGGGTGCTCCCGTTTCCTCCCACTTCCTTTATTCCACCAATTCATTCCATCATCATCCATACGGCCTTGAGCCATAGTTGCCTAAATGCCTTAAAAATAAATTCAGTTCAGAGCTACCTACACCTTAGATGTTATAAAATTATCCTGTTTTTTTTTATTATAGTGCAGTTTAATGTTCGATTTGTAGGGCGAATGGTTGGGATTTCACCCTCTCTGGAAATATCATCCTTAGCTCTGCGTTCCGATATCTGCCCCTAGCAAAAGACGTCAAATACGGCATTCTAATATGTTTGAAATATTCTTTTCACCCTCTATAAATTGCATAAATCGATCACTGGACTGCAGCTTTAAGAAGAAAGTATACGATACTTTAAAATTCTTTCTCACACTTATTTCTCCACACTCACATACACACACTCCGACTGCTGATCGTGAGGTCCCGGGTTCGATTCCCGGCTCTGCCAAGGGATTTTTTTCCAAAGCAAGAGAGTCTGGAACGGTGCCTATCCAGCATCGTGATGCAATTGGGGAGTGCTGTGAATAAAAGATAGTGGGCGATCATAGTTGAGAGCTTCGGTTCTCCTCTACGAACACGTCTAGTCAGCATGGGAGCAGCAGACAAACTCTTTCCTACGGGAGAGGCCTCATCCAGTAGTGAATTATATATATAATCTGCGAGCTATAGCAAGAGGTAAAAGCGGCGAATTTACAATAAAGATAATTGTGTGTGTTCTGCCAGAGGGCAGGTGCTGACCCGAAATCCCTGGCCAGGGTAAACCGATGGTGGTTATCATTGTCTTCAATCGGATAAAGAAAACGGGACCTACAGTTTAACGTAGACTCCGAACACTGATTCCGCCAGACTCCCCTTGCTGTTGGGAGTGTCACCTCTCAAATTATCGGCCAAAAATAAGTAGAAACCGTGGAAATCTCCACGTACATTCCTCCAATTTTTACTTTATACTCCCCACCCAAACTGAAAATTATGGCGGAATCCCTGACTCCAAACCACTTATATCAACTTGTGTGTTTAGTACGCAATGTTAAAAATGCTCAACTTTCATGAATTATAACTATATCATTCAAGAATGTGACTTCTATATACATGGAACAGACACAAAGGGTAAATGAACAGTGCATAAGGTGTTTTGTCTCTTCGTTTCCCATCGCTCAAGTTATATAAATAATTTCTTGCTGAAATTTAACATCAGTTTCTAACTTATTTTCTGGATTGTTATTAGGAAGCTAAAATGCAAATATTACTGTTACAAATTGATTTAGTTCTAACACTTGCAAAATTATTTTAGATTTATTTTTTAATTTATGTAAAGTTCGTGTTTGAGAAAGCTATCATTGGTATGCTAAGGCTTAGTCAGAATTCTGGTCAAATTTCTCAGCAAGCGCTGTATTTGTAATGCTTTTCTTATATATTACATGTAGCGAAAATTAGGTAAATTTAGAGGAACAACTTGATGGAAGCTGGTATTAGGAAATTATTTTGAGAAGAGTAGCACTATTTTGTGAGCGATACGAACGGAAGGTACTTATATGTAGGTGCACTATTACTGATATTAGGAACAAGCTGTAGAAACTGCTGGAGAGACAAAAAGGTATGGAACATACTTTTTCAGATGCGAACAACTAACCTAGCCTAGAATTTTAACAGCACTTTTGCGTATGCCCTCCGCTTTGCTCGGTGTGTATCAACGTTGCCGTACTATTAAAATATGAGCAGTATAAAAGAAATTGAACTAACCTTCCATCGCCCAGTAAGGATCTCTCTGAATTATTTCGTGTGTTTAAAGATAAAATAAACATGAATATACTATTTAGAATATTTGAAAACAAATAAAAAACTTCGTAATTTTGATTTGGCCCCTCGAAACTGTATATTATCATTAATTAAATCACGGTGTTATAGCTGCAATGAATAACACATGTGTGGCAAATAATTTAGAAAAGCACTTTCTTAACAAGTGAAAAGAACAATCCAGCTACATCTTCACAGTGAAAAGCACGTGCTGTAGCCGGAGGTCATAGAAAGATAGTGATAAGTGGTGGTATTGAAGAACACGAACAGAGTAAAGACCAAACCTAGTAATAATTTTAATTGTTAATTAAATAACTTACTTTTATATACTTTTTAAATATTTCATTAGTGTACATATTCGAAACTGGTGGTTTTCCCTCGTTAATTAATGGTGAACGTAGTTAATAACAGCTGAAAGTATGAAAAACAAATGAAACATTAGCATTGGATGGTTGGTGGTAGATTTAGTATACAGCACATGATACAGTATGACGACCAAGTTAAAAATAAACGCGTAGTAAATTAACAGATAATTAGAGTAAAAAATGTACATAACATGCAGTTAGTCAACCAAAAGGAAATAATAATCAAATAGGATATCACATTTGGTAAGTTGGCATTTTTGTTAAGTTTTATATAGCGGGTCAGTCATCTATATCCTTCACTAAAAATATATAACCTGTCTTCGTCGCTCGACATTATGTGTGATGAAGCAAAATACTTGTCATGAAGAGACACCGCTAGTGTTCTTCGCCTGTTGCCATGCCCTTTAGGCATCTAAGGCTCAGGCCGTGATAGGGTAGAGGAAATGATACGGAAAGGTGTCGACCAGGGCCTAAGTTCAAGATACCGTCTCGGTACTTGCCAGGTGTGTGTACGAATTCCTTTTAAAAAATCTCAGCTAGGATGGTCGGCCAGTGGGATTGAACCCATGTTGTCTGTGTTTATTAATTCGAGTGCACATTTAACGTGATAATAATAGCATATGGACTTCCGGAACACTTTTAGGGCACTGGTTCCGCAGACGGTTAATTTTCGTTACACTACTTTTCACAATTTATCCATCAGATGCAGTTACGCTGTGGTCGCCCCCGTACCTATGTTGTAGATTCATTGCATCGATTTTACTTGCGTGAATTTCTTAAGAGTATTTCCGATTTCACAATGTACTTGTATCCATGCAGTGCGAGCGGCCATTTTATATTACTCTGCGCATGTCTTTAAGAAACTTCCAGTGCTTTCACATTTCTATAAAGGTGATATTGGGCGGGAGAAGATATGCACAGACACAAAGTAATGCCAAAGGAAGCGGAGGCGGGTTAGTTGAAGCCAGGTTAAGTCATCCATTGTGTCTTGTCGTCACCATGACGGTTACTTTCTAATTCCCGGCCTCAAGACTTACCTTCCGCTGCTTCCCTCTTGACCGACCTATCTGCTAGTTCTCGGCCGGTCAGGTTGAACCTCGAGTCAACGAGCCTACTTTCTGCTTTATTGTACATTAATTCTAGATGGCACCCCTTACATTTTTTCAACATTCACAAACTCTGCATCCCTTTAACCGAATCATTTCTGTAAATTTTACCTTTTGGTTCACTTCTCTACAGCCATTTTTGGATTGCTAGGTGTTTATGAAAGTGCCAGTGTAAAATATTTGTAAAGGAATAAGTGGTATAAAGCGTAAATATGGCACAGTAGCTGGCTGACGTAAACATCACTTTATCCCAGTTTTCTTGTATCGTATAATAGGAGTATAAATGTACCAAGGCATCTTCTTCAGGTATTTTCTTTGGGTCGAGAGTGATGGGGTAATACCAAGAATGATAGATTACATAGAATCAGCAGCTTAACATGTTCCATGTATAAAGTATAGATGGGAATAGTATCGAACTATAGTCTTGGCATCTTACAAAGAGCATGCGTACTAAAACCTGTTCCAATTTTGACTGTTGTTGCTTGAACAAAAACACAAAAAGTCAGCAGTAGTATGAGCCTGGAAGGGCCGCTGCTCGGTGAGGTTCTGGTTGTCCAAGTTGTTGGAGCGACAATTAGATCATTTCTATTTACTATATATTCTGCAGTGCAATCCACTAATAAACCTCACTAATGTCAACACATTTTTGTTGCTTCCTGAAATAAAAATATTGTCAGAGATGAAGGAACAATTGTCTTTCATTTTCCAAAGACAAAGATAGCGCGGTTCTAAACCCCTTATGAACGGATGTTGACTGCGTAGATTGTACTGCCATCCTTTTAGGATAGTAAGCAGAAAGTTAGTGTAAATAGAAAGCACACGGGTCGCTAGGTGCCACGTATTGTTTCCTATTCTGTGTTCCTTGGTAATACAGTGAAGCTTCTGAATAGCGGACACCGGTGGGACCTATAAAACTATCCGCTATTTAGAAATATACATTGAGACTTCCCTTAAACGGAAGAACTTGAAATAAGGAAATGACGTACAGACTGAATTTACGTACTGTTGTTGTATGTCTATAAATTAATGTACTTCAGTGCGGTATAAAGAACATACATATAATGGCGTGTACAGAAAGCAGAAAAAACATTATGGATTTACAGAGCCGTAATGACGCCAGTAGCAAGACAGTTGAATTGAATTTTAGTTAAGGCCTTTAGGGAACTGTGGCTCAGGTGAGAATAGCGGGACAAGTATGTATAACAGGGTAGCCAATTTTAAATACCTCAGTATTCTTGTTTCCACTTGACTTTTGTTACTGGGTTTGCCCATGTAACATATTATTGTTAAGCATCCAAAGAACCTGCGACTACTCTTAGCAATCTTTAAAATGTTGTGGAAGGTATCAAGTTAAATCTTCATTTGTCATCACTAGTTCTCGTTACGGCGTTGACTCACGTCTCAAAATATTTGAAACAGAAATCCGTACAGATAGCCGTCATTGTCAGCTACTGAGGGGTTTATGCTTTAAAGGAAAGCATTATAAAAGTGTCCGTGTCCGCCATTGAGCGATTTTCCTTCTATAATATTCAATGTTATTGTGCCAGGGTTTTTAAAACTGTCTGTTTTGGTAAATTTCACTGTGTCTCAGTGTAAAGCGGTTCAGATAGTCGAGTATGAGTAGGACAAGACAGTAAGACTGAGCGGCCCTAGTTAGTTGATAGAATGTAAAGTGCATTTGGAAGGTCCGGGGTTCGATACCAGCGGCCGGCTTTCCTTATTGTTTTTCGAGGGTTTTCCTTACTCATATCAGGCTAATGACAGAATGCTTTGGAACACCAATATGACTCTTCTGAAAGTAACTTTTCAGGATGCATTCTTTTCTTACTTTTTTTTTTTTAATACGGATGGCCCACGTGTCTTTTGTGCAAACTATTGCAAGATGAAGTAGATCAAATTGTTTTATAGAAAATAAAAATGTTAAGTATGAGCGATAACACATTTGTCGTATTAACATTGCTTGCTGGGAAATAAAAGTATTGTGTCTGTCGTCCATCACGGAAAAGGTTGGAATTTCCTAAACATTATTATCTAAATAAAATTTAAATTGGATTTGAACTTTAAAAGATATAAGCAAAATTGCAGTACACTTACCAAAAATATGACAATTTTTTCTTCTGCTGCTAAGTGATTTAAATCAGATGATTTTTATTAAGAAAAACAATAATTTAAATCTTTTTTTGAAAATAGATGTAAAGTGCAATATTTTCAATCATTCTGTGGTGTGTACCTATTAGTCCTTATGTGATGATAGGCTCTTGTGATTTAAACCAAAACCAAAATGATCGACCTAAAACTTTAACAAACTATTTGATTGGTTCATTTCATATTACACGCCAAATTTTAGAAGAGAACGTAAAAACTCAATTCACATTATTAGTCTACAAATATGTTTATTTTGTAATACATATGGAAACAAACACACAGAAAGCAAACTCTGGTCGAAATGAGTTAGTGATACTTTGTAGGCTCCTGATGGGCCTTTTATAATCCTTTCTGGTAGGCGCGTTTACCACACTTCCAAGCCTCGCCGCTTGGAGTCGGCGTCGTCTGCTTCTTAAACTGATTATGTTGCATTATTACACTCCTCTCTGTTTATGTGGATTGTTTATTATGAATTGTGTTGTTACACTAACCTAGTAATCCACTTCCCATTACAGTATGTTCCATGGGGGTCCGGAAAAAGGATTTCGGGATCCGGATCGGAGACCGCCATCTAAAACCCCCAGTAGAATGTAATTATCGTAATCTGTAAGGACGGTGTAATACGCAATTCAAGGGACCTGACGTGGAGTTTGTGCGCAACGATAACAGCTCCGTGTTGTATATTATTGATTTCAGATTAGGTAAAGGTTGGGTTAGTTGACATCAGAATCTAAAACAGTGTTTCTGTTTACGAAAGAAGCCATATTTATTCCAATCTTCTGCCTTCTACAGGAGAAACCATTATCGGAATGCTATGTATTCAACTAGTAAGGATGTGTCTCGTCGATCCCATATTTATAGGCAGGAGTCGAAAAATCCCGGGCGCGAGGTCGCAATGGCGACTGGAAATACGAATGTGGCGCCTAGAGTTTTATGACGTTAGTAATCTCAATTTTTATCTGCCAGTAGTTGTGTTTTTGTGTGCTTGGATGGATTGAAAGCAAAGTAAAATAAATTCGTTATGAAGTTCAAAGTTTGCAATTTACCTTCAATCTCAAATATATTTCATTTCGTTGGGTTACGAGTGTTGTCAGTTCACATCCCTGGTATTTCCAGATGTCAACTGGCGAGTTACAGTGGTATGTAAAACTTCACTTATATTGTCTTCAATTGCTTTATCTTGGACGGACAGACGGTACACTAATGTGAGCTTGTACTTTTTATACCAGTAACTACAGTAAGGTGAAAACATGTAGGCCTATGCTTCAAATTGTTTTCGTGTTATTGTGGCGCGTAGATCAGAAAGAAAAAAATAGCCCTGCTTATAGGTGACAGATTGTTTCGAGATTCGCACCGGATTGAACTCCACTACTGATTATTTTTTCGTTAGAATATGCGATTCTAAAAATAGAAGAGGCCAAACTGGGATTAACATTGAAGGGCTTGAACTAACTGATCCTATACGCGAATGATGTAAATTTAATGGGGAACGATATAGAACGAACGGTTTAGTAGAAGTTTGCGATAAAATAGGTCCATATGTGAACGTATAGAAGAGAAAATAATTAAGAAAGATATAATTGGAAGCAAACGAATTGAATACTTAAGCTCTTTGACAATTTAAGTTTGCAGTGACGTCACGGGTGACATGTGAGCCAACTCTCGGTGTTAAATAATGTAATGTATTAGTACGCACGTATCTCACGTGAGTATAATTACAGGGATTTCAAAAAATGTTTGAAAATGCACTGAATCGTATTCCCAAAGATTCGAAAACCATCAGCAATTATTAACTAAACGCTTTAAAATGTATTTTCAGTTCCAGTCATTCAAAGTATTTTAACATGTAGCGAAATTTATACTAACAAGGCCACTTAAATTTTTGCGCGCGCGCGCACGCACGCGCACACACACACACACTCTCTCTCTCTCTCTCTCTATATATATATATATATATATTACCATCTGTTGCGCACAAAATGTTCTCAGTGGCTAATGTAAAAGAAAATAATGCTAGTTATAAATTATTCGTACTAAATCTTAACTCATTAGTTTTCAGTTCTTAATTTCTTATTGTCTTATAGTGAAGCTTTAAATTCATATTTCAAAGTTGAGTAGTCTCGAACAGCGAAATTAACATTGCGAGCGCCCACGTGAATGTATGTATTCAATTTAATGGGTTACATCAAAGAGATCCATGGTATCAATTGCAGCAGGTACTTTGTAAGAAGTAATTTGCAATAAAGCGATTATTACCTTTTTTTTTTTTTTTACAATGTCTATGTGACTTTGTGTAAAGCACATGGAATTATATATTTGCGCGGATTGAAACCCGCCTTACTATGTTCATAAGTGTTACAATCTCTTTTTTTCCCCACAATTTCGTCCATAGTTTACATCAATATATACACGTATACTCAGCTGCTTTACTTGCTTAAGGAACTTTATTAATGCTAATAGCGTGTAGGGAAATACCAGAAGGTCAGCTTCGCTACTCAAAGTTCTTTAATCAAGAAGAATTACCGGTGCAAGTCGGGATAGCGTATTCCTTTGAGCTATCGCTATTACCTTACTGCAAACTTACATTGCCAAAGCGTTCAGTAGCATATGTATCAGGCAAGGACTAGGTCACGGAAGAAATAAAAATAAGTCACTTAGCAACGGGCAACGCATTTTTCTGTAAAGTCTAGAAATTCCTAAGCTTGCGATTAATATCAAGAAAGCTGAATTTGAAAATACAAGTTTGAGAAGAAAGGAAAAATAAAAACTGGACGACATAACCAGAGAGTGGAGGAGACTGTAAAATGAAGAACTACACAGACTTACGATTCACCTGATATGACAAGAATAATGAAATCACGACAGCTAAGATGGGCAGACAGTGTAGCTCGGATGGAGGGAAACGAGTATATTACATCGTGGTTTTGGAAGCCAGTTGAAAAGAGGCTCTTGGCAAGACAGAGACGTCGTTGTGATCACAATATTAGAAGGAACAGATCTTCGAGTGTTCTATGATGAAATTTGGCTCGATCTTGCGCAGGATAGAATCCATTGGCGAATGGTTGTCACTGCGGCGATGAACTTCCGAGTTCCGTAAGACATGATGTTAGTTTCTTTATGTATGGGGTTGGACTGGTATATAACTGGTAACTTCAGCTGATTTGTCTTTAGTCCCATGCAACAACCCGTTTTAGTAATACTCTAGGCTTAAGTATAGCTTGCCTTTGACAGTTCAGTTGGACTTTTCGTTACGTAAGCAATAAATTTTCTATTTCTAACTTGAACCAACGTAACTTTACCTAACCTGAAGTCAGTGATGTATAAACAAAGAATCGATTCTGTATCATTCCAAACCAACTGGTCAGTTTGGAACGTTCCTATCACTACCAGGTGCAAGCTATACTCAGTCTATCATTTATATCGTTTACTTTGTTATACGGCGTTCATAATACTTCAAGTGTTGTTACAGTGGGAATAATTTCCATTGTTGGATCCTGATTTTAAAGAATTTTCCAGAAGGAAACTATATTATTTCGCTAAATTCAGCAAACAGATTAAGAGAAAGCATTTAACGCAGGAAATACGAAAAAAAGCAGGAAGAAAGCATTGCTAGACGTACCGGTTTGGCCGGGCTAGTTCCGATTTTGAGGAAATGTCCCCGGGTGCCGGCCGGTTTCGTGTCTTGTCCCGGTGAGATGAAAAGCAATGAAGCTAATTTTCATAGCTAATTTGCGTATTTATTTATTTGTGTTTTGAATTACACAGTAGCGAGGTTAGGGTCTCTCTTACACCTACCAGGTGCGTAAATATGAAACCAGAATTTATGTACAGAAAAGACACAGTGATTAGATGACAATGCTAAGAACTATTTTATTCGAAGTATTGGCCATCGCCAGCGATACATTTCTGCCATCATTCCGGCAATGTGTGGATGCCAGACCAAAAAAACTGTGCTTCTTGTGCTGCAAATTAGTCATCAAGCCATTTTCGTAAGATGTGAAGCACTGGTCCGCAAGTGCGTGTTCCATGCATGCAAATAAGTGAAAATCGGAAGGCGCCAAGTCTGGTGAGTAAGCCACATGCGGAAGGATTTCCCAGCCAAACGTCGCAATCGTTTCCTTGACGGATTTTGCTGTGTGGGAGGGTGCATTATCGTGAAGCACAATCACTTTATGTTGTCTTTGGTCATATTCTGGTCGTTTTTCACGCAAAACTTGATGCTAATCGATCATTTGTTGTCGGTAACGTTGGGTATTAACGGTTTTGCCAGGTTTCAGCAGTTCATAATAGATATGAACTCCCTTCTGATCCCACCAAACACAAAGCATTATCTTCCGTCCATAGCGATTTGGTCTTGCAGTCGATGTTGCCGGTTCTCCTGGAGTTACCCATGATCTTGTACGCTTAGGATTCCACTTTTCGTCACCAGTCACAATTCGATGGAGAAAGGATTTCCTTCTGTACCTGGTGAGCAGAATTTCAAGTGGTTTTTCGGTTTTTCTGCTGCTGTTCAGTCAATGCATGTGGAACCCATTTTCCCACCTTCTGAATCTTGCCCATGGCTTTTAAACGTATGGAAACTGCCTCTCGTGTCACATTTAATTGATCCGCGAGTTGTTGCGTCATCCTCATCCAACAAAGCTTGCAATTCGCTGTCTGCAAACTTTTTCGGTGGTCTTCCACGTTCTTTTCTCGCGTCAAAATCGCCACTTTTGAATTTTGTAAACCACGCATAGCACTGTGACTTACCAAGAGCATGATCACCGTAAGCTTCGACAAGCATGCGATGCGATTCTGCAGCAGTTTTCTTCAAATCGTAAAAAAAAATCAGTGCTGTCCGCACAGCGTAGTTTGTAGGTACAAATTGTGCCATGTTCAACGCTATTAAACACTACACTATGACATGAAACTTGTCTGGTTGTGAGTTGCAAATCGTTATCAGCAGTCAAAAGAAGCAAGTGGCGCCAAGGACTCAGTTTTACGGTAACCACAGTGACAGCTGTGTACGCCGTCTATGTACAAATTCCGGTTTCATATTTATACACCTGGTAACTAGTACCAATAGCTAATTACAGTTAAATACAACTTCATTGTAACAAATGAACATTTCGAGATTGTATAATAAAGAAACAGAACATGTATCTACAGTTACCATAAAGAAATATTTAATCGCCACCCCCCAACACAGACCTATACGTATTGACATTCATTGTCCCGGGTTTGTGCTTGAAAATCTGGGAAGCCTAACATAATAGAATTCCAGTTATTTAACTTTCAGCCCTCTCTGCTCGGCCTCCCTTCTTTACCCAAAACTGCTAATGAATGCCCTTATCTCCTTTCATCTTTGTCAAGGATACAAAGCTGTCAAACGCATTCACTCTATCCTCGCTTCCTCCGTTATTCTTTGCAATTAAGTCTTCTTCATAGTTTTCCTCCTAACTTGCCCTCCTCCTGAAAAGAAAAATAGTTAACAGAAATTTAATTATTTAAGTCATAAATTGCTATTTTTAAAAAAGCAAATAGGCAAATGGCACGCAGAAATAATTTCTCTATGACGAGAGACAAACCCGCATCTCTCTACGCATAAAACTAGTTGAGTGACGTATGTAGATTTTTTTTTAACATTAGGAAGATAGGACTTTCAAGAAACGTAGGCAATAGCCTTAAATGCTTATCATGGAAGACTACTAGAACCAGGTACATAAGTAAAATAAATTAATTGATACTTCAGTGATTTGCTTAATATAACAGAAATATTGAATCTTCTAAAAGAATGCTTATTATAGTCACGTACCATTTCTAGAAGGTTATCTTATCGTATCGCTTTTATTTTACTTTTGTAAAAAACAAAAAACGCAGAAGATAGTAACTGTAAATATTTGTTCTTACATCGACCAAATCAGTAAATTTGAACCCAGCATATATTGTAGAGTAATAAAAGATTGTATGGGTAATTAATTCTATGCCAATTCAACACAGAAAAGTAATATTTACAACCCGACCCTCTCCGATTTCTTTCAAATTTGGTGCATTCAATGAGCCTGACAAGAGATTGAAAACTACCAATTTGCAGAGGCATATGGCAATTGTGAGGATAGATACAGGTCTGCAAAGTTTGGAAATTGTGTAAAATTTAAACACTTCTGTCTCGAGATAAATGACTAATTATCGTTCTAATCCAGATACAGCAATGAAACTTTTATCATTGAAAAAGCTGATGAGTAGAGATTTAAATCGATATGCAGCATGTCCTGTTTCATGTTCAAGGTGAAACCTGACCTTGAATAGCTTCATTTTTTAATATATATATATATATATATATATATATATATATATATATATATTTCATTGCTCCAACGTATTACTATAAACATAGCAAGTATCAAGATTGCACACCAAAGGCATCATGCCCAAAAAATTGTTTTTCTACATCACTTACTTACTCTATGGCTTACGATATTCGCAAGTTCATCGCCACAGTAACAGACGTTCGCCATAGGATTCTATCCTGGGCAGGATTAATCCAGTTCTCATTACAAACATCTACTTCTCGAAGATTCGTTCTAATATTGTTCTCCAAACGTCGTCTCGCTCTTCCCAACGGTCTCTCTTCTTCCGGCTTTTTAACCTAGGTGGGATATAGTCCTCGTTTTTCTCACATCGCAGCTACATGGCCTACTCATCTTAGTCGTCGCAATGTCATTATTCTTACATCATCAAATTGATGCAAGTAAGATGTGGGAGGCAATTCTTGATACAGTGAAGGGCGCAGCGAAGGAATGAGTAGGCAAGAAGAAATAGTAGAAAATCAAGCCTTGGTTTGATGAAGAAATGTCTTAAACTTCGTGAGGAACGTAAACAAACAAGGCAGCAATGGCTAAGTAATAAAAGCGAAACAGTTATCAACCATTACAGTAACGCGAAACGCAACGCCACACGCGGGTTCAGAAACAAAAAGCGAGAATGTGTGACGCAAGAGATTCAGGAGATAGAGGAAAACGGGAAGAAGAATAACATACGAGATCTATACAAAGGGGTAAGCTCGTTAAGAACAGGGTACTAGCCGAGGTTAGAGATGATCAGAAATGAAGACGGAGATCTTCAAGCGGATCCGTCTAAAATTACCGATGTGTGGAAAAGGTACTTCGACAAATTTCTTAATGCTCCTCTATACTCCCGCCCCCACTCTTTTTAAAACATTTTTCAAAATATTTCAAAATCTAATAGCATTATCAAATTTTTAAGAAGATAACTCTCTAGTACTTACAAATTACTGTGAAATACACTGGACATCGATTTCGAGATCTTGTCCATTGATGAGTGATACGTTGTTAAATAATGACGTCATAATCTTTGACAACGTATCACTCATCAATGGACAAGATCTCGAATTCGATGTCCAGTGTATTTCATAGTAATTTTTAAGTTCTAGAAATGTATCTTTTCATAATTTTGATAATGCTATTAGATTTTGAAATATTTTGAAAAATGTTATAAAGTGGGGGAGGGAGTAGCGAGGAGCCTTGATGTACACAACGGAGAATAAACAGAGGATTTTGAAATCTGTACTACAGAACCGTGGATACCCGAACCCAGCGAAATCGAGGTCGAAATGTCGATAAAGAAATTTAACAATTCAAATCACTGGAATATACTATATTCCAGCCGAATTAATTAAAGTGAGAGAAACGGCACTAATCAAGGAACTACATAAATTGATAAGGGCTATATGGGGAAAGGAGGAGCTTCCAAAGGAATGGAAAACCCCAATAATAGTTCCTGTTTAAAAAATAGGCGATAAATCGTACTGTAATAATTACAGCGGAATCTCGTTACTCCCAAGTTAAAGTATTGAGTAATATACTGCTAACTCGCCTAAGCGTATACGTAGATGAAATTATTGGAGATCACCAATGTAGATTTAGAAGAAAAAGATCCACGTTGGACCAGATTTTCGCTTTGAGACAAATTTTGGAGAAGAAATGGGAATACAATGCGACTGTTCACAAGCTATTCATTGATTTTAAGAAGACCTATGATTCTATCAAAAGTATCCTGGTACAGTTTGGAATTCCGAAAAAAAGTGTTTCGACTAGTGGGGATGTGTCTCAGCGACCCTATAAGCAGAGTACGGATAGGTAATAATATATCAGATAGTTTCAAGATTCGCAACGAATTGAAACAAGGTGATGCCTTGTCACCATTATTGTTTAACTTTGCTTTAGAATATTCGATTTTAAAAATAGAAGACAAAAGGGGACTAACGTTGAATGGCTTGAATCAACTGTTCATGTACGCGGATGATGTAGATTTAATACGGGAAGATATAGATGGTCTTAGTAGAACTTTTCGATGAGATGGGTATACAGGTAACCATTGAGAAAGTAAAATACATGATAAGCCGAAACACTGTAGGGAATTACGGAAATAAATACATAACATTTAAGAATGATAATATAGAGAAAGTAAAAAAAAATGTAAATTCTTAGGGGGATATGGAACAAGCAAGAACGAGGTCACGGAAGAAATAAAAAGTCGTTTAGTATCGGGCAACGCAAGTTTCTATTCAGTCCAGAAACTCCTAACCCCGCGACTAATATCAAGAAAGTTGAAATTGATAATATACAGAACGGTTATTCTGCCGGAAATACTGTACAGTCGCGAAAGTTTTAGTACGATTCTAGCAGATTAACATAAATTACGAGTGTTGAAACTAAGGTCTTGAGAAATATATACGGGAGAATGGAGGAGACTGCCTAATGAAGATCTTCATGGACTGTACGACTCACCCGATGTTGTAAGAATAATGAAATCGCGACCACTAAGATGGGCAGGCGATGTAGCTCGGATGGAAGAAAAACTAAGACTATATTCTATCTTGGTTGGAAAAAAGCATATGTTTAAAACATATTTTATTTTTTGTTTTAAACACTTTTTTTTTCTAAAACTGCGAATAAAAACCGTGTTTAAAACGTTTTAAACATTTTCTTAAAAACAAATAATGGGTGCGGCTTATGATAGGTACTCCATCTGCAGTAGCCTCTATAACGTTTCAATTGCGCTTTCGGTCTATTCATAAGCACTTACTAGAAATTGTAGGTTCTATTTTACCAAATTTGATGAACTTTGCTATTTATTCAAATTCAGTGACAAAGCTGTTTATTATATAAAAGGTAAAAGTATACCCTGTGCAATGGGCACGCACCGTGAACGGTGCATGGGGATGTGGAAGTAGCGCTTCACATATTCTCGACCGACGGCATGAAGTGAGGTGGGGGTAGTCAGTCCCACTCTCGGCTGCCTTTAGCTCTCAAAATGTCCAGGAATACAAAGGACACTTTGATACTTAATTTGATAGAAGGTTGAGTATCCCTCAGAGCGCTAGGGATGGAAGCACGGAAGGAAAATTCTCCAGTGGCCTGGCCGAGATTTGAATTACACTTCTTGAAATGTTCTTTCATTCGGGCAACAAGGCCTGCCCTTTTCTTTTTACACAGTCTGTACTTGGATATTACTGTTTTATTATTTTCGGAAGGATTCACTTTAATAACGTGTGTCCATAGTAAATATTTTTTTTCTTCTTGTGCACCCCGTTGGTAATAAGTCTATAAACAAACAGTAAAGAAGCAGAGTATCTAATAAGTTCTACCCCGAGGCATAAATTATAAGGGACCCAGGGGGCCTCCTGATCCATCGGGACCATTTTTTTCTGATTCTTTAGGGTCTGAATAAAATTTTATAGCGATGTTCCCAAAAAAAGAAAACTGGTTTTAGGCCATCAGGGCGGCCATTTTGGTCGAGAATTGGCCAATAGGTTATTTGTCACAATTATTTCCTATTGGTCAAAAGGTTATTTATCACAATTATTTTCTATGAGCCCTCACGTACACCCCCTGATCCATCGGGACTATTTTTATATTATTCCTTATTTTCTGAATAAAATATGTAACCAGGTTCACACAAAATGAAACTGGTTTTAGACCATAATGACGTCCATTTTTTGGTCGAAAATTTGTCAAGGCGTATTTTATTTGGCTTTTCCGTTCAAAAAGTACTTGAGTTTAGAGAAAAATATTTAAAACTTCACTTAAACTTCAAAATCAGCACTGTGTTATTGCTTTGGTCCACAGAAATGGTAATTATACGATAAACGCTCCACAAAATTGGGAGTCTGAACGCCCGAACATGGGGAACACAAAAATAGAAGCTTATAAAATAGGTTGCATAAAGTATCAAATCAAAGGATTTTTTTTTTTTTTTTTTTTTTGACTGAATATCAATATTAGTTATTTTCTTTAGAAAGGGACTTTAGGGATAGCAAAAATTAAACTGCTTAAAAACCAAAGTGGTGTTCATTTTTGGTCGAAAATTGATCAAAGACCTTTTTGATGTACTTTAAGAAAAAAAAAAAAGGAAGAAAGGAAACCTTCACGCTGAGACAAAAAAAAAAAACTAAAAAATCTGACTGGAAAACAGGCACTTCGTTATTTATTTAGGTCTAAAGAAATGGTAATTATATCATAACCCTCCCCCAAAATTAGGGACCTGGAGACCAGAAAAGGGGCCCTGAAAAATGAAGATTTTCTTAAGTGTTATATTATGAGGCATAAAATGAAAGGATTTTTCCGACTGTATACGAATATATTTTTTCAGAAAAGGATTTTGAGGATTCCATATTTATACTACAATGAAACTGATAAAATAAGAACAAAAAGTGGTGGACATTTTTCTTACTAAGCAGTTTCATTTTTGCTATAAATTTGGAATCCCTAAAATCTTTTCCTAAATAAAGTAATTGATATTCGTATTCTGTCGGAAATACACTTATTTGATACCCGATATGACCTGCTTATAAACTTCATCTTACAAGCCTCGAGGTTCCCCACCCCTTCTCCAGGCCAAGATGTTCCTAATTTTTAGGAGCCGTTATCGCAAATTACCATTCCTTTGGGCCAAAAACAAGTAACGCAGTGCCGGTTTTGAAGTTTTAAGGAGTTTTATTTTTTTCCTTCAACCTAAAGGCTATTTTCTTTTAAAAAGGAATTTTTGACGGCCGCAATTTTGATTATAAGCAGTTTCATTTTTGTAAAAACTTTGCTATAAATTTCGAATCCTTAATTTTTTTGAAGAATATAATTAAGATTTATATTCAGTACTTACAAATCCTTTCATTTAATACCACGCACAATCTACTTAAATAATTTTTTTCCAGACTCCTAGTTTTGAGGGGAATTTTATCGTATAACTACCATTTCTTTAGGTGAAGACTGCAAGTTTTGAATTTCAAGTGTGTTTTAATATTTTATTTGAACTCAAGTACTTTTAAAAAGGAAAGAGAAAGAAAATCGTCTTTGGCCAATTTTCGATCAGATATGACCGCCATTTTGCTTTAAAGTCAGGTTTTGTTTTTTAGGAGCATCGCTCTAAATTTTACTTATACCATAAGCAATAATATAAAATTGCTCACCCAAGGAGTGTACGTTGGGACTCATAGAAAATAATTGTGAAAAATATTCTTTTGACCTGTTTTCGTCCAAAATTGACCGCCATTGTGGTCTAAAACCAGTTTCATTTTGTTGGAACATGACTATAAATTTGATTTAGACAATAAGGAATAATATAAATTGGTCCTCATGGATCAAGGGTGTACGCGGGACTCATAGAAAATAATTTTGAAAAATAGCCTTTCGATGAATAGAGAAAATAATTCGACCAAAAATGGCTGCCATTATGGTCTAAAGCCAGTTTTTATTTTTTGGAACATCGCTATGAATTTTATTTAGACCCTAAAGAATGAGAAAAGATGGTCCCGATGGATCAGGGGGCAGGATGCTTCACGTGGGGTTCTCCTGGTTCCCCGACTAAAATTCCAAGCACCGAATAAGAAATGATTATCTGATTTGCACAGTTACTCACTACTGTCCCTTTCCTCATAAACATAAAAAAGAAGTAGAGCAATGCAATCATAGAAGCGAATACATGCCCATGAATGCTGTTACCGCCCATAAAATTAATTTTATCATTTATCATTTAACATGCCCATGAAGGTTTTCTTTTCATGACAGTTTCTCACAAAAAATAAAAATTTATTCTTTTAAAGAAAAAATAAGTTAACATGTTTTAAACACAGCTTAAAAAAACATCGTTTAAACCATTTTGTTTAAACATTCCAACCCTGTTAGAAAGTCGGATGGAAAGAGACCGTTGGGAAGACCGATACGACGGTGGGAGGACAATAGTAAAAGGGATCTTCGAGAAGTACGTGTTCGTGATGAAAACTGGATTGATCTTGCCCAGGATAGAATCTTAAGGCGAACGTTTGTTAGTGCGGCGATGAACTTGTGAGTACCGTAAGTCATGGAGTAAGTAAGTGATGTAGAAAAACAATTTTTTTGGTATGACGTCTGTGGTGTGCCATCTTGATATTTGCCATGTTTACAGTAATATGTGGAAGCAATGATATATATATATATATCGAAAGAATTGAAGATGGGGTGTTTTGAGATATTGAAGGTCAAAGATCAAGGTCAGATTTCACCTTGAACATGAAAATTCTTTGAAACAGGACATGCTACATATCATTTTAAAGCTCTACTCGTTAGCTTTTCAATGATATAAGTTTCATTGCTGTATCTGGATTAGAACCAGAATTATAGTCATTTATCTCGAGACAGACGTGTTTAAATTTCACTCAATTTCGAAACTTTGAGACTTGTATCTTTCCTCATAGTTGTCATATACCTCTGCAGATTGGTAGTTTTCCATTTCTTATCAGGATCATTAAATGCACTAAATTTGAACGAAATCGGAGAGGGTCGGGTTGAGTGGTGTGTTGAATTCACATGAAATTACCCGTATGCGAAATTGCATGCAATTTAAATATACCAAGGAAGCCATGTATGTTCACAGTGAACATAGTCCCGTAACACACATGATTTTACGAATTTATATTTTGCTTAGAGATTAGCTCACAAGTCTTCTAAAAAGGAGAAGTTCTTATACAGTCCTCAAGGTCATTTGACTTCCAAAATTAAGAGTTCTTCTTTAAATATTCTGCCAGCGTATCCTTACATATATAATTTTATTTTATTTCCTATTGCTTTTACACGACCTACCTTTTTTGTTGCATTCCGTTCCGTATGGTTTCTCTTGGAGCTTTATGGTTTGCCAAATTTGTGGAAGATTTTGTGTACATTTTCAGTGTAGTGTATAAGTATATAAACAATGATCAAAACTTATACTTCACTTCGGTAATAATTTTATAATTAAATATAACTGGTTGACACGCTGGACGTTGATCGTGAGTACGTGGTACAAGTGTTGTCAAATACAGGAAAGTTTGTACATAAAAGGCATTATGTCGTTAGTACAAAATATATGTGTAGCTTATTATTTATACGTCTGCACTTGCTAGTCTTCAGATTCATAATTATAGTTTTGTACTTAAAACAAGAGCTTTTGATAGAAAGTTTTTTTTTTTTTACTAGCTTAGTTTTTAAAAAAATGAGATATTGTACAAAATATTTAGTAAAATAGTGTATAATGAAGCATCAGTATGCTTTGAATATTGTTAAAATACAAGTGTTGAACGAGAAAACAAGTGAATCGTCCTGCTCTCGGGTATTGTCTCATATTACGTTTAGTGTAAAATATACGCCTACCTGCTCATAATGCATGGACATCAGCCACAGTGGACACAACATAACATAAAACATAAAGTAAGGCCTTTCTCTAGTGATCTGCACTATGGAAATGTAAGTTCGAATCCTCATTTTGATTGTGGTTTCTACAGGTGTTCTTCTCTGTTCCAGCAGGCAAATGCTGGAGGGGTACTTGTAAAATAATCTCTAATACTACCTTCTCCTCCTCCTCCGAGTGTTGATCGCTTCCTCAGATTTAAGATTGGCTTAGTTGTAGATATCATGAAAATCCAGATATGTAAAATAATTAAACATTCCATGAAATAAACGATAAGGAACCTAAAGTATTATTTGGTGGTAAAGCTTATGTCAATATCTTTTGTTTACCGTAAGATTACATGGAAGTCAATTGCAGTAATTTTCCCGAAATTATAATGAAAGTGTTTTCGAATAAACTAATAACGTAATAGTTTAGATTTGAAAACAACAACGTGTAACGGGCCACAGTTATTCAATGGTAGAGCGCTTCTCTGGCGTTTGAGATTGTCACTTCGATCTTCTCATGCCATGCGGACTTTGTGGTGGACAAACATCGTATGTGGGGGTTTTCTCGGGGTTCTCCCGTTTCCTCCCCCTTTCTTCATTCCACCAATCATCTATCCGACTTGAGCCAAAGTTAACGAAATGCCTTAAAATTAAATTCAAATTCAACAACGTACAACGTCTTGCGTTCACATGATGTTTTAGAATAGTCTAGGAAAAACGATAACAATTACTAACGTTTAGAGTAAAGCTATGGGAAAACAGTTCGTTTGAATAATAATAAAGTAACCTCCAAACATGTTAATGTGTTATTTTTCTCTTTTCAGATGTATAACAGTAAGATACACGGCACCGGTGGAGTACATTTTCTGGCATCATAACAAAATGGAGCATTTGGCTGTGAGGCTATTAGATCTGATCTCAGACATGAACTTGGAGGGTCATCCCATATTCTTCCACATATTCAGCAATGGTGGAGCTTATCTCTATCAACATATAAGTCATGTTATGCAGAAGCAAGAGAAGCCGAAATTAAACATCAAAGGAGCTATATTTGATAGTGCGCCTGGCGAAAGGCGATTTCTGTCCATGTACCGTGCATGGTGTGCCATCAGTGGAAATGCCTGGTATTCGAGCTTAGCTGCCTTCTTTATCAGTATTGTCGTGATGATTCACTGGGTGTGGGAAGTAATTCGTAAAGCTCTGCTTGAGAAGAAGCTTGTTACAGATCCTATTCTTTTAGTAGATGAACCATTTGACTGGCCACAACTTTTTCTCTATTCCAGAGCTGATAAGCTGATTCCTGCTGAGGTAAGAGCTTTTGAACTTGTATCAACATTTTCCATCTGTTTCGAAAGGAAATCGCAATTAAAGCTTAGAGTAACTGGAAAAGAATTTGGCTATTATATTTATAAGTAAAGTCAAAATATGAGGGAAGATCAGCGTGCTCCTCCCCTGACCCTGACCTAAAAGGGAGTTAGAAAAGGGATTGAGATGTTTTTACTTTTCAGTATAGTCTCCTTCAACAGGAAACACTTGTATAGTCTGTATTCAATATCTTAATTGTCCTGTGGAAAAACTTCTAGTTGATCGTACCACTGCTATTACACAAATACCCTTCAAACATTGTCTTCCTGAATCCATGGTTTTCATCTTGTCTGGTATTTTGACGATTGCCTCGTATATTGATGATTCAAGCTTACATCTAGATACCTTTTCCTGTCTATATACAAATATTTATATCAAAGGTATGCGAAACTGCCTTTCTTTCTAGCTTCAACTAAATAAAACTACAATTTCATACTTTGACTACCAATTCTATTTGACAACTGAAGCGGTTAAGGATGAAGGCAGAAGGTGTCATGTTACATTTTTCGAAAAAAAAAATAGTTCTGGTGGTGGATGAAAGTGTTATGTGTTATTCTTGGTCTACAACACCCCATTTAAGTTATTCCACGTCTGAATAAAGAGATTCAGGAACGATGAAGGGGATACGTTACACAGACAAATGAGTTTGTGAAAGAAGGTGAAACGAAAAATGTAACATGACACCTTTATCCTCTAACCGCTTCAACTCTTGTTGAAAGTAAATTTTCGTGTCCCTTAGTTTTTTAATATTTAAACGTGCATTTTAGACAAGAATTAGCATATAATTGATCTTTACCTGCCATTGGATTTTTCTACTAATCGTATCACAGTGTGTAATTTCTTTATGTTGTAGATGTATCTTCAATCGATCACTTACTTTACTTGTTCGTCTTCATGTTCCCATCTTTCACCTTGCTAATCCGGATGCCGTATATAACGATATTTTGACGACACTAACGGTTCCCATGAGATCATCGGGTTTTACCTTCAAGGAAACTGACGTGATCTTGAAGTCTTTTAACCTCGCTAGTGACGCTCGCAAGTTCACTTTCCATGCTGAATAACCTGTCTGTGTCCATTTTAAGTGATCACAGGAATTTTCCTCACCAAATCATCTCCTTTCAATCTCTTTCAAATTGATACCCCCACGTACCAAATTGTACACCACAAGGTAGTTAAAGGTCACAATTTTTAGTAGTGGATTTTTCTGTTCTTGAAGATTGTCAACAAAATAGTTTTTCTGCTCACGCTAAAAATGAAAATTGACAGTAACATTAGAACGTAAATTATTATTATTATTATTTTCACTAAAATATACTTCAGAGGTTAAACAGTCGAAGTTGAGGTGAATAATATTAACTTATATTAAATGTGTACCTTACACTGAATACTTTAAAGACACGTTTTCGACTCTGGGTAAACTGCAGAATCTACAAGTAGCCTACAACCAAATACGAAGTGTGAGCATATAAGATACTTTGGGGAATACAGATAATCCTTAAGATATAGAATTGCTAATCTTGAAGGCTGTTTGTTAGCGTTTCAAGTATGTCTATAAATTAACATTTACTTACTTACTCTATGGCTTTCGGAACTCGCAAGTTCATCGCCGCAGTAACAAACATTCTCCATAGGATTCTATCCTGAGCAAGATCAAACCAGTTTCCATCACAGATACCTGCTTCCCGAAGATCCCTTCTAATATTATCCTCCCAACGTCGTCTCGGTCTTCTCGTCTCCGGTTTACCAACCACGATGGAATATAAATTAATACAAATAACCACAACTAAGGTCAAATCACCCATTAATTTAAGGTTATGACACCCACCATCTCAGCTTTTGCTGAAACTTGACACAAATGTTCATTACTATGTCCTAAGTACACCTTATTTCTTTTAAAACTATGACTCATACTTTTTTTTAATATACATTTTTAAGTATATTGCCGTTTTTCGTTTTCGCAGCTCGGAATTGTCAGCCAAATGAGCAAAAAATATTTAATTTCTCAGAAAGTATTGAAGATAAAGAGTTGACATTTTAAAGGTATCTTTACTATGCTATTTACTTTCAGAAGATATGAATGGGTCACTGACAAACTTAAAAACAAATAATAATAAAATATATTTTGTAAAATTTGTTTTATCCAATTTCACGACATGGATTATGAAAACCGACCACAACTCAACTCTCCAACCAGCTAGAAGCATTATTAATATTATTATTTAAGGTTTTTCCTTAGATTATAACGTATCTAAAATTACATAAATATATACGTAGTGGTTATCGTAAAGCTCAATTTTTGAACCAATTTTTTTACTAAGTTCTATTAAAAAAACTTAATACACCTATGTAAATTTTACAAATAAGAAAAAAAAAGACTGTTTTTATCACTCAGTTAATTGGGAAACCTTATTTAAGAATTTTGTTATCAAAATATCCGAAGAGACAGAAGAAAGGAACCTGTAGCAACCTGCAAGACAAGTACAGACACGAAACTTGTGTGTGGCAGGCAGGCAGCCGCAGCCAAACTTCTGTCTCACTTTACCTCTCATAGGTGAATGGTCTATGTTGATGTAGTTCTGTTATTAATAATAATAATAAAAAAAGTGAGCGAATTGGCGAACAAAGAAACAGAAAGTATTTAAATATTTTCTTAGCAACAATTGATATTTTTTCTTTATCAATTTTACTAGTTACTTAAAAAATGTGGAAAATCTAAACAAATGTAGTATTGGTATTTTTTAAATTCAGACTGTCATCTAACTACTTATATATCATCAAAAAGTGTTGGAAATACGTTAGAATTGACCGAAAATGATAAAGAAGTTATTTTGTTACGAACTTCAATAGAACAAAACCATTTTACTACAGTTTGTGCTCATCACAATTACTATTTTACTAAAGTCGATGAGAGTCACGAGAGGAATTGTTATGATCCAACCAAGTATCACAAAAATACTGTAAAGAAAGCGTTGCGGACTGTAAGTTTGCCTTTTGCAAAGTCTTTGATTGCAAATGGCATCTCAGTAAAACCTGGTCAAATCTTTGGCCCACATGCCGTAATTTCTTTCCGGAAAAAAAATTAAAGCAACAGGTAACAGTGACAGTGAAGTGAAACCAAAGACCCAACCGTTTCTATAGATGATAGTGAATTCAAAAAAATTTACGTTGAGGGAGCAAATAAAACTTTAGATGACTGGGCTGTTCTTCCCTAAAACTTCATGGAATTGCTTCCCACAGTAAACATTCGTATGGGAAGAGGAATGTTCCTAATGTCCTAATAAAAATAATAATCCTTTAGAGTATCAAGTTGAAAGTTCTGGTAGTGAAAATGAAGATTCTGAATTGTTACATAAAGCTGAGATACTTTGTCATCATGATAGCTCCTTAAAAATAAGGTTGGTGAAGTTAACAGATCTAGAAAAAATACAAATTTTAACACTAGCCCCATCATCTTGAAGTAAGGAAAAAGTAATGACTGAGTTTAAAGTTAGTGAATATATTGTTCAAGCTAGGAAACTTAAGCAAGAAAAAGGCATATTATCCTTACCAGAGCCAAAAAAGGGTAAAGTTATTCCTGCAGAGGTTGTAAGTCGTGTCAAGGAGTTTTATCAAAATGATGAGTACAGTAGAATATTACTAGCGGCCAAAGATAAAGGTTGCATGAGCAAAAACGTTTACATGCAAAAGAGGTTACTTTTATGCAGTTTGAACGAACTATTCTCTTGTTACGAATGGGAATACACTCAAGAGAAAGTAGGATTTTCCAAGTTTTGCACTTCACGTCCAAAGTGTATCTGCAGGTGCTTCAGGCACACATTCAGGCTGTGTATACAGTATGGATCAAAACATGAAGCTACTTTTTGATGCAATCAGAATTGAAGAAACGTACAAAGATATGATAAAGTTGCTTGTTTGTGAACCAGACAACTCAAACTGTTTGCTTAGACATTGTGATAGTTGCCCATCAGAAGAAGCAATAGAGTTTTCGAAACCTAAATTGGATTATTTTGATACTGATGATTAAATTGAGTATACTCAGTGGTTAAATGCAGACAGATCAAAATTGGTGAAGCAGACAGCAAGTGTTGAAGAAATAATTA
The DNA here is from genome assembly GCA_022664845.1 of Lepisma saccharinum. NCBI lineage: Eukaryota > Metazoa > Arthropoda > Insecta > Zygentoma > Lepismatidae > Lepisma > Lepisma saccharinum. The sequence goes on from JAGDQP010003312.1 coordinate 64,323, forward strand.
ATTTATTAGTCAACGAACTCCAGAAACTTATTCCCCACTCATTCATTGCCAAGTTCCTAGCAAAAACTTTGAAAACCCTGAAAGAAAACCTTTCCCCTAATACTGCAATATTACTTACGGGGGAGTTATGGACTTCAGTGAGAACTATTCTTATGTAATCCGAAATGAAATTCAAAGCTACCATTGGTCAAGAGGCAGCTGTATACTCCACCCTATGTGTATCTATTTGTTAAGAGAGGGGGAGCAAATGATTTTGAATCACTGTTTTATAAGTGATGACTCGGACCATGATGTTTAAATTGTCAATGCTGTACAAAGAAAAATGACGAAATGGTTGAAAAAACATTTCATCAGTAAAAAAGGTGCACTATTTTACAGATGGCTGCGCTGGACAAAATAGGAAAAAATAAAAAACTTGTGTGAACATAAAAATGATTTTGGAAAATCATGCAAAACACTCTTTTCTTTTCTTTCTTTTTTTCGGAAGAGCTGCATGTTGCAGCTAGTCACGGAAAATTAGTTTGTGATTGGCTTAGAGATATTAGAGTAAAATGTAGACTGAGGAATCAAGCCTTCAACTGTCTGATGAATCACAAATAACCACATCAACTGGTGTATTTGGTTTCTGTAAAACCAAGATTGAGAAGATTATTTCCATTATCTTCCGAGGCAAAAAGTGATAAACTGCTTAATAAAGTTTGCAGAAAGGTTTTCTCAAGCAAGAACCGTGGCAGGAATCAGAAGTTTCCCACAAACCCATTTCTATTGACACCTTAGAGATTAGAAGAGTGACAGATGCATAAAAATCCAGCTTTAATTTTTTCGTTTAAAGAAGACAGTTTGTGGGAAACTATATAGCCTCCACTAAATTCGTATGTCGGAGCAGTATATGATGTGTATTATTGCTCTAGTAAGGGGCACTTCAGATGAAGAGGGAGATGCAGATTTACTGTTCATGCATCCACCTGGTCCTGGTAATTCGGTCTACTGGCCACAAAGAGAAAATGCATGTTACATCCCTTTTGAGAACAGTTTGTGGATAGTTAATGCTCCACAAACAAGTTCTACGGGTAGAACGTATCATTACACACAAAAAGACTTGCAACTAGCAGAATCAAATTTATCTAAATGGAGTGTTAACAGAGAGAGACTATCAAATTCTGCAAAGTAAAAATGTATATATGTACCTGCCAATTAAAATTATAAATACTGCATCTCTCATTCAGGCTTCAAATGTAATGTAAGTACATTACCTAAAACTGTTTTGTGGCATTGTTCAATTTCAACTCACCCTATTAATTTCACCATTTTGATTCAGGCCTAAATGAAAGCTAGGAAGTTTAAAATTCAGCTAATAAACAACGTATTACAGTGTGTGAGCCTAACTGCATGGTAAAATCTTCCAAAATTATTTATTTTCTTTTTTATTTATTTATTTAGTTTGCATGTATTGTAACTTTCTTGTATTCAAGGCTTATTTTGGTTGCTCACCGTTTCCTTATAAAACGTACTATACAGTATTTTTTTTTTTTTCCAAAGTCAAGTGTAAAGAAAACCACTGTCTATGAGGTTTAAGATAGTTTATAATTTAAGGAAAAACTGAAAAACAATCCATGCTTCTAGCTGATTGGAGAGTTGAATTATGGTCGTTTTTCATAATCCATATCGTGAAATCGGGAAAAACAAATTTTTTAGTTTTTTTTTTTTTTTTAATTCATTTATATTATTCTGAAAGTAAATAGAATTGGAAAGATGCCTTAAAAATTTCAACATTTTCTCTTCAATAATTTCTGAGAAATTAACTATTTTGTTTCTTTTTGATACATTTGGCTAACGATTCGGAGCTGCGAAAACAGAAAAACATCAATATATTTAGAAATATATGTTAGAAAAAGTATGAGGCATAGCTTCAAGATAAAAATATATACTGGTATACTGTATAAAGACATAGTAATGAACATTTGTGCAAAGATTCATTAAAATCGGAGATGGTGGGTGTCATGGCCTGGGTGATTTGACATGGAAATGACCCAATAAGTAAATATCTTACTTGTACATGTACGTAGTTACTGAATAAAATAAGACGTTTCTTGAATAACGGGATTTATGAATAAGTTGTAGTAAAATCATTGGGTCAAGCATATTTCTTTTATCTACGACTATTAAAAATTAACATTTAATAGAAACAGCTTATCATTTTATGTTAATTACTAACATTATAAGTACTATCACCATAAGACTAATGCTAGGACGCTATAATCGGTCATAAAGTCTTGGTGCTCAATAAAGAGAGCTTAACAGTTTTGACATAATTACATTAAAGTACTAACTTGAATAGGCAAGGATAGTTACTATGTTTTGTGAATTTTACATGCTCGTAATAATAAAGTGTACACACAGAAACGAATTCAAATAAGTCGAGCATTTCCTTTCATGAGTCTTCTTTCTATTATTATTGTAATTTTTAGAGTTTATCTTCCATTGCTTTCCTTTGGCACGATGTTCTCTCGGTGTCATTTCTACTATGGATTTCATTATTCCGGTCCCCTTTGTTTTCTTCGTATATTTAAACCTTTTCTTAGAGTTCGTTATTTCAAGTTTCTGTGAATCCTTCATGTCATATCTCTATCTTCTATCATATTCTTTTTGCTTTCTCTTTGCATCAGCTACATTTTTGTTTACCATGTCGATTCTTTAAATTACTAAGGGAATATCTGACTTGAAGAAAGGTGTAGTGTAAGCACCTAATCTGTTGTAGTAATAACAATATGAGTAAAACATTGAACATACATACTTTATTATAGTGAATAATAATAGAGATAAAATGTTATGAAGATAATGTGGTATCTCACAGATAATGGTTCTGTAGACATTTCATATTACCGACACGAGCATCACCGTCTTAAGTACTGATTTGCCGATACCAGGTCTGTTACTACCAAATAGAAACTAATAAAATAGCAGACAAATTTCTGTCCAAAGTTTTTTACGTATTGCAATTAATATATTTAAGCTTTTTAAAAAAAAGCAATACGTGCTGCCGAACTTCAATGTGTATGTTACTCTAGTCTGTTTGAACAACTGTAAACTTCGCCTGTAAGTCTACAAAACAAATGTTTTTTTAAAGTAATTACGAAAAACAAATAATTACCTCATTTGCCGTCATTCTTTCATTGTGAGGGAACGATGAAAATGCACATATTCGCGATTTGATACTTTTTGGCTATGCTTTAAGGTTAACCATAATTTCATGGAAAATGGTACCTGATATGAAACTTCTGCCGTATGTTTTCGTTTTGTTATCAGTTATGACTTTAAAAATATGTTGAAGGAGGGGCTGATGCAGTCAAAAACACCAACACACACTTTTGCTTTGTACAATTTGGAACTACGCTACTTATCACTGACTGATTGCAATTCCTAACAAACTGTCAGTATCATGTGAGTACAAAACCTTTTTCATTGTCATCCTGTTGCCAGTTTATGAACTAACTCTTAAAAGTAAGGGAACGATGCTAGGCCGCGGGGAAAATACAAAATGAAGTTAATTTTGTACTTGTAATTGCTTTCCATTCTTGAAACCTTTGTGTAGTGTAAGGGTTGAGACAGTATGTGTATTGGATTATGAATCATGCCATGTTAAGAAAACAAAAATGTTCCAATATGCTCAAGTAGGGATGGGGAACATGTGAGGGAATGATATTCAAATTTTTGAAGAACAATTTCTTTCCCTATTTTAAATCAAGTGTGTGTTACTTTTACTGTAATAACTAGGCGTAGGAGGAAGATATTTAAAATGTTACCGGGTTAATAAGTGTATTACTTTTCATATAAAAAAGCCCGGCAACACATTTTCATTTGCAGAAGAACCAGGCTTCAAACTTGCTTGGAACTTGTATGTTCTGTATGTTCTTTAACTTTCGCCTTTTTCTCATGTTAAAATTCCAAAACCTAATTTACTAATTTTCCATAGAAAAAGTTGTATTTCTTTTGGAAAACTAGAAGAAATAAAGAAAATTAATATCACGCATTAGTGGTCGCATTATCAAGCATACTATAGAACACATACATAGTTCTTTCTTCGCTCTAAAAATGTTTATTCAGGAATATAATTTAACATCCCAGTGTCGGTGTTGAAGTTAAATATTGGGTATGTGCAGAAGTTTTATCCGTTTTTGGTTGTGTATATATAAGTGCAAATAACACGAAAGGGATCTCATTTAGGACTATGCTATGCATAATCGCAATCGATGATTTTTGCCATCTTTCTGGCAGGAATCCCATGCAGATAAAAGTTCTGAGATTTGGAGTCGAAGAACTGTTGTACGGCAATTTTCACAGCCTCCACATTATCAAAGATTTTCCGAGCGAAGGAGTTCTGAAAAGTGCGAAACAGGTGGTGATCTGTAGGGGTCAAATAAGAGTGCGGGTAGGGTAAAACCTCCAGCCAAATTCCATTAATTTTTGACGGGTGATAGCAGCATGTGGCCTTTGGATGTCGATGGATGTGCTTCAGTAACGCGAAACACAGTCCTTCGACACTTTACGTTCCGGTAGAGAACCCATTTCTCATGAACCGTCCGCTGAGTTACGCTGAAGTTCTTTCCGTCCCTGAAATTTTGAAACAACGACGTTATGCGCTATCGTCAACTGCTTCTTCTCTATACACTTGCCGAATATTGCGGTAGGTTTGTGGCCGCTTTACTGCCTTTATCGAACTCAAACAATTGTGTTTTCCTTATCGGTGTCCATTTTACGAACAAAATACTTTGCCCGTCCACGCTCACTGCCTGTTCCTCAGATTACGTACGTGGCTACCGACCCACGCACTGGCAGCGCCATCGGTGAGGTCAGGACTCCGCTAACCTGTGACGTGTCAAAATGGGTGGACGGTTTGCACTTACCCAATAGATAGAACTTTATCTACTCTTCTCAGTTCACATTTTGTTTCCTTTGGCGACATATTGGAGATTTTAGTAACTTCAGAGATTGATATTTCGATTTATCGTAATACTAGGATTTGGCAATGTCTCTCTTTAGGCAACTTTTTTAAAAAGGTCTTTTGCTGTTTTTTATTGTTACAGGCATTTAAAAAATGTTATTCTTAGAAAAAAAAATTGTAGATAATCCAAGAATCATCTACGAAGATTTCACTTGTGTGTACTCCAGTCTGTCATACTAAGTTCTTTTCTTGACTGTGTCTAAATGGGTATTTTTGAGATAATACATATTATAGTTCATCCATTTTAGAATATATCCTCCAGTAATTACGTATCTTAAATTTCAGGATGTGGAAAAATTCGCAGAGAAGCGACGCCAACGGGGCATTACTGTTGAAGCAATATGCTTTGATGATTCTCCTCATGTTCAGCATTACCTTGTGCACCGAGAGATCTATATCAATACTGTGTGCAGTTTCTTGCACATGTGCTTGTCCGATGAAGATACCACAACAGCGTTACCTCCAGTTGAGAAAGAAACAGAATGCGCCAAATAGATGCATTGTTCTTCTGTTTGCTATGTTAGTGTTAAAATTATTTATAGAACGTTTACAGCCTTAAAAGGTGTACCTGATACTTGAAAAGTATATGAAGGTTACGGTGGATGTGAAAATAAATAATACAGCTGCATTCCATTAATTGAGAGTTTAGTTTTAAATGTTATTCTAAAAATTCAGTATTACTGATAAAGGTGCTAGTCCTGTTGTACCAAGTTAAGTAACATTCTTAATTCCATATAATTAAAAAAAATACACTACATAGTATACTTAAATAGGATAAGTCGTGTTGTTTTATCTTGTTGATATGTACAGATATATGAATTTTATTTTACTGTGAGTAATATTATTTATTAACAATGTTAAGGATCTGTGTACTAGTCTATGTGGTAAAGTGTTTTATTTTACGGTTAGTGTTTGTTCTTATATATTTACTTTTTTGTTAACATGTTATTTTGTGTTTAAACGTATTTTTATGCTTCTCGAACAAAGGAAAGTAGATGTTTGTAATAAAGTCTGTCAAAAGACTTTGTGCTTTAAATAAAAGATCGTTATGGGTGGGTCTACTTATAATGACTGACTTCAGTTTACATTAACTTCAAGAGTAAGACGTACATTTTTAAAATTTTTTTTTAATGCTTTATGTTTTAGGTATGAGATGATGTGATCTGTTGTTTCTGGCGAGATGGAGTGGAAGTTCAGAAAACTTGTATGTTGTGACTCTGTACTTAAAGTCTTGTATTGAGTAAAAATAGAATTATTTGTTACTTGTAATTGTTAAAGTTATGTTGCAGTTGATAATATCAATACAATTACGGAAAAAATGCTACTTACCTGTTAAAAGTATGATAAGCTGTTGATTAATCTTTATGAAGATACATTATTGACGTTATTTTCACTTATTTTAGTTGGAATAGCTGAAAGTGGTATTCTCGAGGCAGGTACAAAGGAAGGTTCTGGTAAACGCGCACAACATCAAGTCGGAAAATTATTACTCTTCGTCAAAATCCCTACAATCGTAGGAGGTGTAACACACAAAGAAATGTAGTCTGCTCCTGTATCGGAATTCACTCAGCAAATTATTATTTACTGCTGTTACAGTTTTCAAATTAGTTTCCTTTTGAGTTGACGTAGAACTGTGTACGGTGCTATCAGTGCAGATCGTCTTCTAGAAGGTCCTTTAGAAGCTTTTCTGTTCTAGCTTTCACATTTTGTACCAATATAAGAAGGATCCATTTGGTCACAGATCTGGTCTTTGGAATTAAATAAAAGTCCCAAGGAGCCAGCTCTGGTGAGGTCTCGAGAACAGCAATATGTGTACTGTGTAGATTGGAGAATTATCCTGGTGCATCATTCGACAATTCAGATTTTACTCACTTTTGGGCGCAGTTTGCTGATTAACTGTATGACCACTGGGAACCTTTGTACCATTAGATTATCACTGATAAACAGATACACACTCAACCAACATGACCTTGAATTTTCAACTACTCATGAGCACATTTTTCGGTCCCAGTGATTCCTGTGACTTCCATAGCGTTGGTTGTCTTTTAATTTCCGGGTCATATGTGAATTCATGTTTCGTCACAAGTAATGACTGATTTCAGTAGTTTGGACTGTTTTCGGTTGGTTTCGAAAGATTCAAACACAGTTCCTTGCGATACTCTCCTTTTTCTTAAATTTCAGAACAAAATTTGCACAAACGTTCTTCATATTCGATTTTCTCCTGTGAATTCGGCAAAGTTAACATTTTCAGCTATTCCTTGAATATCCAGTTTCCGATCTTCTTGTAGAACTTTTTCAATATTGCGATCAATATTTGATGTGCGGACCGTCCTGTGTGGTCATCGTCTTTCACATTTTCTGTCCCTCCGATAACCATTGGTGTTATTCAGAAGCCCTACAAATGACGTGCTTCATTACCACTCATATGCTTCTGTCAACAACTGTAAAATTTGCGACACAAATGTTTTCAGTTCTACAAGAAATGTAATTGTGAACAGTTTACTTTTGAGATCTAACGTTTTCCCGCCCAATAGAGCGAATATCAGCACAGACGAAGTGAAGCGATTAACCCAGTAACGTAGGCTTATAACGCCTACCTATTTTCGTCTACTCTAAGATTAATGTTTTTTTGCGTAGAAGCACGTAACTTTGAACTTTGCCGTTACGTGGCTCTAGGGACTACCACTAGAAAGAACCAGTGACCGAAAATAGTACGTAGAGCCACCTAACGGCAAGGTTCAAAATCACATGCTCTTAGCGCACACGAAAATAGGTAGGCGTATAAATCTAAGTTATTATTTAGCTATGTTAATACTTCCTGTACTATGACAGGATGAGACATGGATCAGGGCTTGATACTCAGATTTGCTTTCTCGCCCTTTACTGTGGATTTACGAGACCATCTTATTATTTGTGTTACCTGATACTGATTATTTATGCTTGAATGTAAACAAAATAGTATTTTGAACAATTTGAATCAACTCACTGAACAACTTTTTTGATGAATAGCTATTTTCGTATCATCTCCTCTCCTACAAACTCAAATACGTGATTATACGCTTTGCGGATTAACTGCGATGAACCTTAAATGTTCACAGATATAAAAAAGTGTTTTGTTTAAACAGATTCTTAATTGGTTATTTTATCATTGTTTAAAATAAATATGTAGACACCGTTAGCTCACAAACACTCAAAACATGTTTCAATAGTCCTATTGTATTATTATTATTATTTTCAGTATTAAGTTTATTGAACTCTACAGTTCTTTTCATGTTATTTTCGAAACATTTTTGTTACAACGATGAAATGATTTTTATTAGCCTGCAGTTAGTTTGCGTACGATAGTTACTTCATTATTTCTTAAGTGAAGGAATTGTCTCATTATAACGAGATTTTCAGAAAGCCTACCTTTAGTAACCAATTTCCCTTCAAATCTATAGTGAAACATCTGTATATTTGCTTGTGTACCTTAAAGAAATTAAAATACGTAGGTCACCTTTTGAAATGTTGCTATTCACTAGGCAGTTGGTATTTAAACCTAAAAATGAAAGTATGTTACGAAATTTTATCTGAAATGTATTCAACATGTTTAGCTTTAAAAAAAAAAAAAGTCGTTCTACAAGCAAGACATTAGAAATATGTACGCTTGCTCCAAACTAGTATGAAGAGAGAAAAAAAATCGGATGGACTGGCTCAGCAAAGGCGTTGTTTACTACGTAATCTTGAAGTCGGGGTCGTATCTTGAGGACGATCATAACAGGTTTTACTAATTTCTCTTAGTCACGCTACGCGAATCCTGAGATGGAGCCAGTACCGTTATTTTTCGCATTTCTTTTCCTATTGAGAGAACTGCAAAGTTATAAATAAAATTAAAAGGTTAGAAACAGAAATTTTAGGTCCCTGTAACAGCTATGAATATAAAATTTTCACATTAGTTGATACGAGTTTGTCTCACAGAAAGAGAAAATTACGGTTCCAAGCATTTGTTCATAAAATAGCTTACACCTGAATAAGGCATGAAAGAGAACAATTATATTGCCTGAAACTGAAATTTTCGTCCATAAATATTTATTCCCTTTTATTAGTGTGTAACATTACGAAATAATATTACCCTGTTTATCCTCTGCACTGTACGGCTTGTTGTAATGCTTATATCTCAAATAATAATCTCTAAATCATTGCGAATTGCTTCAGAAAAGGGCATCCCAAGTTCAGTCAAGATAGCTTAAACCCGCGTATATGTCTAGTGCTGATCTGAAGTACGCGACGTTACCGACTGGACCACAGGGACATGAGTATTGCAGTTACGTTTTCTCCTAGATTAGTAATAGACGAATTTTGAAATTTATTGCCTTTAGGCATCTAAGGCTTAGGCCGGGATAGTGGAGGGGAAATAATTCGGGAAGGTGTCGATCAGGTCGTATGTTGAAGGTGCCATCCCGGCATTTGCCTGGCGTGACTGAGGAAAAACCTTAGTGAGGATGGTTGGTCGCTGGGATACGTGACCGCGATATTTAAAGGGTGAAAACACACAGACCTGGGACGGACGAAGGAACTTCTAGAACCGTAAGAGAAGAAAAGCTCTTGTCTAGAAATGAGGGTGTGCTTTGTTCTAAATGATAGAATTTATTTTGGAACTACAGTGTCGAATCCGGCATGTAATTAAACAAAAACTCTACTTGGTTAAGTGTGCCAGTTTGAGCTGCTTCAGTCACCATTTCATTCCCTTTAAGCGACCATGTCTTCTCAACAAGAACTAGTAATTTTACTTTTGTGCAATCTTTACCGATGTATCTGACTACCCTGAACCCATTAGTAACCTGTTTTTCTTACCTTTATACTAGGGTTGGAGCATAAGTCATGGCAACTATTTTTTTTTCTCGAGAATACGGAACCAGCACGCAGTTTCGAAATATACAAATGGAAGGGGGCACTGTTCTGTATTGTTAAATATGTTAAATATAAATAGTGCAGGTCTGTACCAAGGGTAGGTAGGGACGTGCAAAAAAAAGTTTTAAACCTGCACACGCATTTATTAGTTACGGGACTACATTGGTAATACATAAACAAAGGGGGCACACACACGTCCCCCTAGGAACCTTCGAAATAATCTTTCAGAGCAACCACAACACGCTGCCAGTGATGTGGCAGGCATCGAATACTATCCACCCGGTCAGGTTCGAGGCAAGACATCTCACTCTTGTTGAATCGCATCTTCTGAAATGCTGATACCCACCTAGTGACAGTTCGGTTCGTCAAGGTATTACCCACTGCTTCCACCAGCTCGTTGTAGCATTGTCTTGCAGTGTGCCCTCGGAGAACGGCTATTTTCACACCGAGTAACTCCCATCCTACGCGATGTTTGACTCACCACTAATTTTTCGATGCGACAACCGTAACACACACTGCCATCTATTGACGTCTTTACGTACTACAGATGATATGCTCTTTGGGGCATATCATCATTTTATTGTCACATTTTTATCTTGGAGAAGAAAAAATAGTTGTCATGACCTATGCCCCAACCTATATGACGTACATATAGGAAAAACCTGAATGGACAAGTAAGAACTGGAAGAATGTAATTTCATTTTTTTTTAAAATATTAAAATGAATTACTTCTCTTTCTGTGAGAGGAATGGATATAAATATTCCTGAAATGGGTTTTCGTTCTTTGTACGTAATCAGAAGAGCGAAGTGACTATCTTTACTATGGAAGACTGCAATTTTGATTCGATGTTGATAACATACCATCCTTTCCGTGAAAAACATTAATCGCAAGTACTGGATGCCAACACCAAAATTGGATTGTGACTTTTCAACTAGGCAGCTACTGAAAATGGTTTCTTGATTTATTAGCTTAACTTTTTATATTCCGCATTAAGATTTTAGATCTTGTATAACTCCTTTGAGTGAGCATTCCGTCCCCAACCTTATTAATGGAAAGACACGAGTTTGATACTAGCTTTTTACATCCTTTAGTGTTGAGAAAATATTAACGTTCTGAAACGCTGTTAAATGATTTTATATTTTCCTATTTTGTGTTTTACCGTAATACCTTAAAACTTAAATATAAATATTAACTTGGTTCTAGATGCGAAGCATGTCATTTTCATGTACGATGTGAATATAAAGATTGCATCAAGTTGATGATTTTGAAGATGAAGGAAGTATATGTATAATTCTTTGGTCACCGTTGAAACATTCTTTTTTATTATTATTATTATTATTTTGTGTGTGTTTATATATTGCCATTATAAGTTGACCCATGTTTGCAGCTGTGATTAGAAATGTAAAAAATTAATACAATGTGCGGTATGTACTGCATAGTCCAACATTCCGAAATTCATAAAAGTGATTGATTATGAGTTCAGACATAAAAGAGGAGATGGTTATAAAAAAAAAAACTTATTATTTTGTTTGTAGCTAATATTCAAATGTTATGCATAAAATTGTTCTAGAATGAAAAGTTTATTTTTGTTTCTCAAAAGGATTTAAATTGTATTATGATATATATTATATGTTCGCTCTGATTTGTCTTTCCAGTTACATTTGAATGCTTCATGATAGTTTTAGAATATGACGTAGGAAATAAGCACTAGTAGTCCGTACTTAAGCACAAATTCTTACACAGACTGTAGAAATTCAGAGTTTAAAATTGATGTCTGCGTTCGTTATTAACAAAAGTCCAGTAGGCTTACCGAACTATTACTCAATTTACACAGTCTCATAACTGTGCTATAGTTCTTAAAGTAGGGTGGCCAGAAATATCACAAGACGAACAGTATCTTGATGAGAAGTGACAAGCTAATTCCATCACAATAGATTTAATAAAGTAGAACACCGATTAACCGAGGTTCGGTATTATCCGAAGTAAACCTGTAGGTGTGATACACTGCTTTCTAATCAGTGTTCCATTTGTGCGATTTCCAGAGAGAGGGAAGAATTATTGAAATATGTATTATACGGTATTTTGGGAACATCCATATCCCCGGCTAGAGGTATATATCTGTAAACAGAGACAGGGAGGATTTTTGCAGAGAGGGGAAATCCCAACTTACTCCCGCTACAAATCGAGCGCTGGCTTTCTTTATAATTCATAAAAAGCTTTTATAATTAGTAAGTTAGCTCTATAATAAAAACATTCAACAAAATTAATGGCAATGGATTTTTTTTTTTTTTTTTTTTTATTTAATATTTGGTTCTCTATGGTATGGAAAGAGGCAGAAAAGTGGAAATTACTTTATCATAGAAATTGACGATATCTTTAATATCCAGAATGACCGCCACTGTTCGTTTTACTCGAGGTAACATCGGTCTACATTAACTCTAACAATCGGATTCAGCCGTATTGAAGTTAAGAGAAGGTTGTTCTTAATTGTGAATTCATGTTAACCTATTTATCTTCTGTGTGTGTCAGTGAATTATTTCGTCTCTTTCCTGAAACTTTTTATTTTTGTATTTCCTTTAACGGGCTTCTTTTCGACCCTTGCAACTATATCATACTGTACAGTTCCTAACTATTAACTATCGTCTTCAGTAATTATGTAGGAACTATATGTTATTTTGATACGTCTCTGTGATTTCGTATGCTTAACTGCCAAGAGCATACTTAAAATTTGATTTGTACTGTTTTCTTATACTGTTTCATTGTATATTAGTACTCATCACTGTCCTCTAGTTCATCAGGCACCGAGTTGTCACAGGGCGTAACTTGGTATGATCCACATACAGAACTGCATGCAAGTCTATACGTTCTGCAACTGCAATTAGATTTACAATTGCAGTGTATAATTTTCAGTAGAGTGTCTGGTGGAACATTCGTATCACACAGATTACTGGAACAAGTTCATCGTCGTCGAGTTTCCAACCCCGTTCCACAGGATTCATTTCGCTAGTCGTACTCATTCATCTCATGATCTGATAGTACACTCTTTGGCAATGGAATTTGGTGGAAGACTCAGTTGGCAGGTGCATCATTCCTTGCCAATTTGGTACAGGCTGCTTGAAACGGAACGAAAGCTCCCACAAAATATCAATATCAGCTGTAATGTTACAGTCTTGATAACATGCTAGAACTTTTTTCTCGTTATGTACTTTTGGCAAAACTGTGCTCCACTATATTAATATTTGACGTCTCTGTTATATGGATTTTCGACATTTTGTTCCTGTTCACAAGATATTTCCGCTTTACTCCTGGTGTCAATGCAGCAATCATACCCATCCCATAAAATGTTCCTTTACCGTCTATTGTCATAGCATTGTGATCTACATTGTCACAAACAAACAACCAAGAACAGTCAAATAACTCATTACCTTCAAAAAGAGAGTCCGATGTGCCACAGCTAGCGGCATTCTTCTGAAATTTGAGCAGCTCACTATACGATGAGCTATACCCCATCTTCCTAAGGGTATCCAGAAGAAATTTAAATCGAAAGTGGTGGTGCATCTGTATTGCTAAACCAATCTGCAATGGTGCAATGACAGCTCTGGATCTTGCTGCTTGTACAATGGCTTGTCTACCAGCAACTTTCTGTTGAATTTATTTTCCCACAAATATTATATTCAACATGTTTCGTAAGGTTTCTGAAATGAATTCGAGAGCAGAGTCGAGTGTCAGATCCTCAACTTTTGGGTAATAATCTGCAGCAGACAGTACCTTTTCTTTAATATCGGTCCTGATCAGCCTTGCTGCCATATCAATTATGTCTCTCTTTTTTGCATCTTCATCACTATGTACTTATGAATCATGATAGAAAGAATGCAGTATATGAGAAGTCTTCTCTTTAAATGTGACAATGTTGTTCAAGTCGTCACCCTCAGCCATAAAGATTGTCCCCCCGTAATGTTCTGTCAGCTTATTTTTAAGATATATTCTGCTATAAGGAGATAAATTGTCGCTATTCAAGAACAACTTCATTTTTTCTTGAAGGTCTAATATGGTCAATTGTTCCTTATTATTTTCTCCAAAATAACCATTTTTTTTTTCTGTTCTTGGGTAGCATCTTTAGAACGCCTACATTTCCTACGCTTTTCCGCACAAGCAGATGAATTATCCCGAAATGATGTGGCAGATCATACCCGGTGCGAAAATTCACGCTAGACACGATGATGATATATGCAGTCAGCTGCATGAAGGTCTCCACCATAGTCCTCAATCCTCGCTTTTATTTTCAATGGCCATTCATCTTTACGACTTTCACAGCACTTCTTGATGGTTCTGGCAAATGCATGTGTCCTTACGTAGCTCCCAAGGGAAACACGTGTCCCACTGAAAAGACATCACTCTTACTCGTGAAAAGCCCAGCAGATACACGTTGACTTTTTCTCGGTTCGGATTTAGTGGATTCACGTTTCTTCGATTCAATGTCTTTTTTTATTCACATAACCTTTCCGGCATCGTACGTGTACTTTGCAGCCAGCAGTGACAACAACATTGTCACCTCTCAGAACACTTGCTGCTGCATTTATGCCATTAGCACCTTTCTCTGTCACTGTCTGTCAAACTCTTTTTGCAAATCTGGCAGTTCTCAATAGAATTTGCATTCATTATGCAAACTTGACCTGGAACGATTGTTAATACCATCAAATGCCTGGTCTGAAACAACAAATTATAAAATATATACAATTCAAAAAGGGCCATGAGATTAACTAAATTGGTAGAAATAAATTTATTAAAACTTCAAGTTTCTTGGACAAATAATTGTTCTTCGGTTAAAAATAAGAAAGTTATAGGGATTTTTGAGATTAGCGGCGGCCATCTTGAAAAAGCCACTTCCGGTTTCCAGATTATGATAGACTTTCTTTCCGTCGGTCAGTGCACTTAGACAAAAACTGTAAGATTAATGGAAAAATAATTGTTCTACGATAACAAATAACAAAAGTTATAGGTTTCTTTTTCGATTTTCGAGGAGGCCATCTTGGAAAAAGTACTTCCGGTTTCCAGATTATGGTAGACTCTTTCCATCGATCAGTGGACCTGGTAGAGACAATAAGAGTATGTTTAATGGAAAAATAATTGTTCTACGGTTAAAAATAAGAAATAGGATTTTATTTTTAGGTTTATAGGATTTTTTTTGGTTATCGGCGCTCATCTTGAAAAAAACAACCACTTCCGGTCGCCAGAAAAAAAGCCAGACTTACTTTCTGTTAATCAGCGCACCTAGTAGAGGCAAATACCGTTCTGAGGCCTTTTGTTGGAATTTGTTTTGAGTTAACGTTTCTTTTTCATTTAATTGACCCGACTATTAAAAAATGAGTCTTAAAAATAGTCTCCGTTGTCCTCTTTATAACGGTAACAGTTCTTTGACTAAGTACTTTTCATCTTCTTCCGGAAGGCTTATTGAGGTGAGCGACGATTTATTGTGTTGAAATGTTCTTTTTGTATGCACTACCTGTATATTAAAATGTGAATAAACTGTGTTAGAATACAAGTATATTAAAAGAAGGATTAAAAATTAGTTTGACTTTACGTCATATTTTGGAACTATTACAACTGTTGCCAGATTATAAGGCATTGAACTAAACGTATATAGAATATTACTGAAAATTGTAAACATATTAGTCAACATGAGCATGGATATTACTAGATCTATTTTATGTACATGTTCGTCGAAATTAACGTGGGCTCTAAAATAATGTACTGGATGCATACGTGTGTAAAGCAGTGTTTCTGCTATTTTGATATAGCGATTCTGACAGTGGTGACGGTCTAAATTGTGAAACGTTTTTTGCACTTCCTAAGTATTTCTTCAGTGAAGAGAACCCAAGCTTTGTGTAGATTGCTCTTACCTGTATTTAATTCTGGCTTGTTTAAAATGATAGCACACGCTTAATAGGGAAACATGGCGGCAGGTTCCAGAACATGGCGATGTAGAATTTATACTCCTTACAAAACCTCTTTCTTTCTTCCTTTTAATATACTTGTACTCTGACATATTTCAACATATTGTTTCCTGAAGAAGCCTTCAGGAGGAAAGTGAAAAGCTTTTAGCGGAGGAATTGTTACTGTTAGAAAGGGGCAATGGGGGTTGATATTTCCAAGGTACGTAATTTTTAGATAATAATTGTCCTCCGTGGTTGTTATTTAGATACTTCTTTGGTTTGACACAAATTGTTTAACGAGACAAAACTCTCTAAAAATTGTCTCTATCTCAGTGTTGCCAAATCGAACATTTTTTTTTTTCATTCAAATAGCATTACGTCAGGTTTTTGCATATTTAGAATTAATACTAGCTAGGGTAAGTTGGGCATCATTGCTCTGTGTTATTTCGACTGTGTGTCGAGAGATTTGGTTACCGAGCGGCCGTAGCTCAGGTGGTAAAGTTTTTACGTAGCATTTGGATATCCTGCGAATGATCCCAGCGGCCGCCGATCCTGACTGAGTTGTTACCTCAGTCTTATCAGGCAAATGTCGGAGTGGTACCTACTAAACTAGGCCGGGATAGTACCTTCCAATATCTTCTCCCCAACCTTAACCCGGTCTGTATGTCTAAAGGCCATAAATACATTCAGTTTGAGAGTTTCGAGGTAAATTGGTGTACATGCTTATTTAGAGATATACCCAAGTGCAACGTATGATTTACAAGTATTGGAGTCAGTGGCGAAGCACTTGATGGGGAAGATGTGTTATCTTCTAAAGCGAGCAGCATTAAGTAGAGCAATGGCATAGCGAGGACTTAATTTCGCTGAGGCCGACAGCCTGTAACAGTCTCCTCTACCCTATCCCTGAGGACATATACATTGTGACTTAATATTGAAAATGTACCATAAATCCGTTATAGCAGATATTCTGTTCACGGTTTCGTTTTTTTTTTAAGTCCTTTCCATGACTACACTACTGAAGATAAGAAAGTTATCTGATGTGAGAATATGTTTGCTTTTTTACGAGATGTGTTAAAAGATTATGTTCTAGATTAAATAAACAAACAAACAAAAACATTGCGAAATGACATTTGAACAGAGAAATAGTGTGTTCTCATGAAATTTACAGCTGTATTTCCTGCATGTGACGACATACCTTTCTCGTCGTGAAGTAGTAAGTCACGGCCCCTTTTTTGTAAACCTGTGCACTTGGATATAATTTTAAAAGAGCTTATACGTCAGTTTCTTCCAAATCGTTTTACACCAGTCGAAATAATACCCAGCGTTAAAACCCATTCACTCCTGCTCGTTCCATATGGGCTTTATGGTGGATAAACACCATGTACGTGTTTTTTATTGGGGAGGTCCCGTTTCCTCCTCCCTTTCTTCATTCCACGAATCATCATCCATCCGGCCCGAACAAAAGTTGCCTAAAGGGCTCAAAATTAAAGAATCCACTCCACATCCGTAACTCGAAAATGGTAGAAATCAAGAGGTTTTCCTCTCAAATGGATCATATTTCTCGCAGAGAAGTTGATTGAGCATAGTTTCGTTAAACATTCTTGTCACACCAAAACAGTATTCGTTGGTTAATGTATCAATTCACATATCAATGGATAGCGTATTAAATTACTGTACTTAAAAATTTGATATTAGGACAAGGAGATCATTTTATCTGAATTGCTTAAATTACATAATTGGTTTATTATTTGTATGTTCTCAGGTACTCTCGTTTCTGGTTTGTGTGTTACTTCCTACATTCTAGCGTTAATATTTGGGAAGTACTGTTATTGTTATATGCTGTTACATGGTACTAGTACCATAGTTTAGTATGTGTTCTTTCTGGTCATCCTATGCGAAAATGATACGAAAAATGAATAAATTGCAGCACAGTTAAATGTTTTGCCAATTTTCGTGATTATGGATTGACAATTGTAGTTAGTAAACATATCCGCTTTAAGAAGTGGTTAAATGAAATGTATTCTGTAAATTATCACATTACCTCCGAAAATCAAAAGAAATAATCTGTCATCATATTAATGAGAAGAAAAGCTGGTAAAAACAAGTGATATCTGAATGACGAAGCGCTTTTTGTAGTGTAACGTTACGGTAATGAATGTTGATTGCCAAACTTATACAGAAGGAAATCTGTTGCTGATACTGTGGTATATTTAAAGTTCTCAAATACAATTTTGTTCCTAAAAATATTGCTTTTTAGTTATGTGCAATTCCTTACCATTTTTACAGACGCAAGGCAAGGAAGGCAGATCATGAAATTCTGTGAGCGTGTGTGTCAGCGAGGTAATACTATTGGCGAGTGCACTCCAGTAACAATAAGTATACAAAGGAGATCAGTATAAGACCCATATCGGCCTTAGATGTATTGCTGGGACCCCACTGTTTTCGATAATTCACTGTTTGATTCCGCATATTGAGTTTAGTAGCTCTTTTTAGTTTTGAACCTTTGTGTCCTATTCCCTTTTAAATACAGCATCTGAAACGTACCGAAAACCTTCTACATCATGTTAATGTTACAATTAGCCCTTATGACTGCCAACTGGTATAAGCTATCGAAAAGTGTTTCCTCTAAAAGTTGTTCAAAATGTATCACTTTGGTATGTACATTTTTGTTTCAAAGCTCTACTTGCAATAGAAGTCGAATTAAAGCCGAGTACGAACACTCAGAACCACCCTGTTATATATTTCCCAGAAATATATCTAAATCCCACTTTTTCTGACGACAGAATTTCGTATAGTGAATCCATTTTTCTCGGACTGTGTTT
Source organism: Lepisma saccharinum (assembly GCA_022664845.1). Taxonomy (NCBI): domain Eukaryota; kingdom Metazoa; phylum Arthropoda; class Insecta; order Zygentoma; family Lepismatidae; genus Lepisma; species Lepisma saccharinum. The sequence goes on from JAGDQP010003312.1 coordinate 82,971, forward strand.
CCTGAACTGAATCACACACACTGACAGCGTTTCCTATACTGTCTCCCACTTTCCTGACTGCGTTTCCGTTACTGACCCCATTTTCATTATTATTAGTAGTAGTAGTAGAACAATAAATGGTAATAATAATAATGGTGGTGGTGATTTACATTATTATTTGTGGCAAGCTTAATTTTCAATGGAAAAAACTTGACCAACCCAATAGTACTTGCGCACGTGTAGGATGTCCTCCATCTTGTTTTCTGGTTCTATCAGTTACTTACTCGTGTATTCAGTGAAGTTAACTTGAGTCGAAATATATAGTAATTGTTAAAGGAAGGTCAATGGGGGAATAAGTAAGGTGGTAAAATAAGCAAGAAAAAAGGTACACTCAGACAACGATAAAATGAGCGGACTCTTTCAAAAGCCTAAATTACAAAATTAAATGTTCTCCACTGTAAGAAACGTGTTAGGAACAAGCCATTCATCAACAGATAAGTTCCTGTACAAAACAGACTCAATTTTCTTTATCGTAATCTATTTATTTGTTATGTATTATAATTTTTATAAAACCCACTTGTTGGTCTCATAAAAAACTAAGTTCTGATATGAATTATGTGACAGCGTCGCAAAACATGAGTATCCACTCTCCTGTTTTCAAATATTGATTTACTAGTTAATAGTTCTACCAGTTTCTGCAGCTACTAACTTCTCCGGTATGAGCCTAAGATACCTAAAAGCAATAAATAAATTTTAAGAAAATCTACTAGCTTCTACTGACAAACATTAAAGAAAGTTTCTCTTTCACTATTATTGATCATAAAATAAATTTAATAGAGCGGTATCAGCACGTTCGTAATCAGTAGCGATGAAGTGTTGCTTATTCTCACTTGGGACGTTAAACTCCTTTTTAAAATCTTTTACCAAATTGTAGGATATAGTTTTCATATATATAGAATCTAGGGAAATAGCATTAAATGGAAGATTAGATCATAGATATATGAAACACGGAAAATTAAACAAAAAGGCTCTTTATATAAGTTTTACTTTGTGTACATTTGAACAAGAGTTTAGCTCGAAGCTTATTCTACCATAATGATTCGTAGCCGTGGTTGTAGCGTCGTGTTCATTCTCTTTTTCTTTTTGTCCATAAAGCTGACGAAGTTGGTTCGAACCCCACAGACGCAAAACTTCTAACTAAATTATACTATTTCCACATAGCTCCGTCATCTATGTCGGTGTTACATAGACGTATCAATATTAAATTTTCGTAAAATACGCATAAAGAATATATTATATATATATATATAATTCACAGCCATATTCAATCCACTACAGGATGAGGCCTCTCCTGGAAGGAGGAGGTGGTCTACTGCTTCCACGCTGATCAGACGTGTTGGGAGAGGAGAACCGAAGTTCTTAACTGTGATCACTATTGTCTTTTATTCACAACAGCTCCCCAATTGTCCTCACGATGCTGGGTCAACACCGAAATTTTGAGCCCTCACCGGCACCGCTCGCACTGAAGTCGAGCGCGCTACCGACTAGGCTTCAGTGCGAGCTGTCCCGGGTTCGATTCCTGGTGGAGGCTCAAAATTTCGATGTTGACTCAGCATCGTGAGGACAACTGTGTAGCTGCTGTGAGTAAAAGTCAGTGGCGATCACAGTTAAGAGCTTCGGATTTCCTCTCCAAGCACGTCTGGTCAGCGTGGGAGCAGCATACCACCTCCTCCCTGCGAGACAGGTCTCATCCAGTAGTGAATTGAATATGACTGTGAATTAATTATATATATATGTGTGTGTGAGAGAGAGAGATAGATATAGATATAGATAGATAGATATGCGGAAAATGAAAAAGGACCATTTGTCAAATTAGAGTTGTTAACTATTTTGTATTGGCAATATAATTTCTAACAATTTGCCGCCAATATTATAAAAACTATCTTAAAATTTGACTGAGTTATGCTAATTTGATTGTAATTTACGGAAAAGAGGGTTTTCGAGAAAAACGAAATTAAAAGGGAAAGGGAATTGGCTACGGCGGCGTCCAATTTAACATCTATTTTCACACTTTTCTAAGAATATCGTAGTTTCATGTGGTTCCTTCGAGAAAAATACTCAATAGTCCCCTTCAATAAATTTTGTGGAATCGTGAAGAACTTAAGTGAGGACCTTGCGCGTTTTTTTGTGTTTAGAAGTAAGGATTGTCATAATGGAAAAATTTCAGAAGGAAGTTGTTACATGCACTATTAAAACATTCATATTTAAGAAATGAAAACTATACTTAAATATTCTTTGAAATGTTCTTTTTAAAAAAAACATCAAATAAAACGCAAAAACTCTGATTATATTTTTCGGCTCTCCTGTAAACTGTTGCTTTCCGACAAATGGTCCCTTTTCATTTTCCTCATATACATATACTGTATATATTGGTTAATAAATATATATTGTTCAAAATTTCATGTTTGTTTCAAAGAAAGCAAAATCAACCATTGTTTCTATTTTAAATTTTGAATTTCCACCCTCCCCGTAACAGTATTCGCGGAACGTCCTTTTTTGTTTTCAATTTTTCTTCTTTGATTTCGCATATCCCATTTAGTTTGAAACCTTTATTTGCTATTCTTTTTTACTTATGCCTTTTTACATTACTAATATCCTACCATAGTTAACGTTAACCCGAGTTCATTTTAGTAATGTAATGGTAGTTACCGTTAACGCGGCTTTGAAATTTAACTATCGTCAACTTACGACAGTTATCTTGTAACGTTAGTAAGAAACGGCTGTCTAAACGCAAGTTAGTCATTAGTCACGGCTCACTTCTTGAGTTTATTCCTTTTTTTATCGAAATATATAGTATCCTAGCGGTGCGTATCACTTTTAAAGTGTAATAGAATGATGGCAGAACTAATCTACAAAATGTTACGCTACAATCAATTCATTTGTGTTCATTTTTTTTATAACTTAATCCTGTCCCGTGTAACAAGCAGATTCCTTACTCTACGGAAACCTCTACCTGTTTCTTTACAGACAATGGTAGAATAAGCACGATAACCTAAGTTAAGTTCGGTAGTCTGAACTCAAGTAGTTTTAACCGTACATCGTACCATCGTAAAATGGTAGTAATCTAAACAAGGCATTAGAGTATCCAAATGTCCCGAAAGCCCTCTACACTATGTTAATTTCGACCACCAATTAGGTCTTCTAGCTGCTAAACGGTAAGAGATTTGGAAATGTGTTTCCTCTAAAAGTTGTTAAAAATTTTGCTATTGTTTCAATGGTGTCAAAATCAACCCCTGTTGCCATTTAAAATTTTGAAGTTGTCCCCCTCCCCCCGTAGAGGAATTCCCGAGACGCCCCTGATTTCATATGTATCACGACGCGATTCGGCACATGCACTTTGGTATTCATAGGTATTTTGTTTCAAAGATTTTTGTGCACTAGAAGCTGAGTTGATACCCTATTACGAATTTCGTGAATCACCCTGTATATTTCGCTTGCACGCTACCATGACTACCAGTCTAGCTATAAATAGAGGCTTTGAAGCAGCACAGTTACTTTGCAACTGGCACGACTGTATTCACAAAAAGCGTTCTGCACTGTATTCATAGTTGCATTTTAAGAATAGTTCTCTATTTTACCTTCAGAAATCGGAAGAAAATATACGTAAGAAACTATAAAGTTGCAGAAGTAAATTTTTCAACATTTGAAAACTGGGCTTTGTTTCTCTTAAAATGTATTTCCCAGAGCTAAAGTTAAAAGTTCTATGATACCGGGGTCCCACTCACCTGGAATAGTCAGGGAATCCAGCTTAGCACTAAAAAGTCCTGGAAAAGTCAGAGAATTTCACTAAAATGTCTAAAAACCTGGAAAAGTCAGGGAATTTGATAGCTTATTGTTTGAAGTTCATTTAGCTACAGCAGATATTTAATGTTAGATCGTTTTTGAAATTACTTGGAGTCTAATGTGCCAACCATGAAGCAATTTAAGAAAATAATACAGTGAAATATTTTGATGTATTTTTATTTTCCCATGGAAATATGATATATATACAAAATGGGGTACCTTGAAAACCTGGAAAAGTCGGAGAATTTGATCTTGGCAAATGAGTGGGAACCCTGGATACGAATATTTACGTGTTTTTAAACTACTTTGTTTCTCATTCTCTACATGTGTTTAAACTGATTCACTCGCAATAAGAATATTCCAGGATCATTGAATTTTAATTCCTAATATTTCGGGAGCATTCCTGGGTTATTAGAAAAATGCCGGGACTTTTCCCAGGATTAGAATGCTTGATATCATGAAAAAATACAGGGAATATTTCTAATATATTCCCATAAAATAAAAATAAACTTGAACATTAGAGAAAAGTGCACGTTGCACTGCTCAATCTTGTATTTTTACGCTATAAGGATAAAAAATATAGTAGTAGCGAAAAGTTAAAATGTAATTGGAAAGTTAATAATAATTCTGAAATCTTCCCAAGACGGACATTGACATATAAAATGTATACTCCATGTGTTGAAATTTTCCAGGTATGAATAATGCTGGCATGTAGTGGGAATATACCTCCCTTTCTACTCTATATTTATTGCGTACTCTCTGGGAGTATTTATTCAGTTAACTTTTATTAAATGGCCAAAGATGTACTGTGGGGTCTAAAGTGCCTTGCATATCTAAGAGACAATATCCTTCGGCGTAAAGTCGCCCAAAATTGTATTTCGGGAACATAACATTTAGTGTGTTTTTTTTTACCTCACCTCATATTTATGGTCCAGGCACTCAGCTATATCTAAGCCTTGATATGTCCAAGGGACTGGAAGTGACAGGTTCAAGCTATGGGTGCCTACCTATGAGCTAAATTAAAAAAAAAAAAATAGATGTTTGTTCCCGTAATACTTTTTTCCGTGACTGTATCATCATCTTGGGCATTGAGTGTAAGAGTCAGAACTTATATTGAAATATTCACTGTTTCGAAAATCCCGTGCTGTGGTTATAATATTGGGAGGCGAAATATATATATATGAGACATTCGAGATAGAACTAAGCAACAGATTTAGCGCCTTGCAATAGTTAGAGGATAAAGAAGCCGCCAATAGCGGAAATAAAATACTGACCGAGATAATATGAGAGACAACCAAGGAAATAGCAGGCACCAGAAAGAAAAGAGAGAGCAAAATCTCGGAAGAAACTAAACTCTTGATGAAGAAAAGAAGGGAAATGAAAAAAGAGGAAAATTATATAAAAAGGATGGAATACACAGAACTAAATAAAACCGTAAGGAAGAAAATAAGAGAAGATGTACGAAGATATGACGAAAATCTTGTTAGAAATACAATCGAGGAGAACAAGAACCTGAAGAAAACCAAACAGCAGTTCATGATAGGGAAAAAGCAACTAATTGCAGTTAAGAGACCAGACACGAAATAAGGAAGAAATTATAAAAATATCTGAAAATTTCTACAGAGAATTGTACTACTCCGAAGAAGAGCTAGGAAATGAAGACTCACAAGAAAATGATGTAGATGTCCCAGATGTAATGAAAGAAGAAGTGCATAAAGAACGGAAAGATGCCAGGAGAAGATGGACTCACAGCAGAGATGTTTAAATGGGGAGGTGAAAACATGAAAGAGGAACTTGCGAAATTATTCTCAATGTGCCTGAGGAAGAGAGAAATACCCAGAAGTTGGAATAATGCTGTTATAATTTTGTTGTACAAGAAAGAGGACAAAGAACGCGTCGAAAACTACAGACCAATTAGTTTACTGTCAGTTATATATATAATGTTCACCAAAGTTATTTTGAATCGTATTGAACGGGACTTAGATTCTAACCAAGGAAGGGAACAAGCCGGATTTCGTCGTGGATTTAGCACAATGGACCACACACAAACATTGAAGGAAGTTATGGAAAGGAAAGGACTAATGAATATGAACTTCCACTATGTTTGGGATTCATAGATTTCGAAAAAGCTTTCGATTCGGTCTCCTTGACAGCAGTACTTAACATCACTTGAACATCAAGGTATCGAAAATGCGTACATCAAGCTACTGCGAAACATTTATTCGACTGCCACATCTGTCATTGCACTACATCAAGAAAGTGAAAAATGTAAAGTTGGAAAGGGGGTAAGACAAGGAGATTCATTTTCCCCAAAACTGTTTTCTGCGGTCCTGGAGAGAGTGTTCCAAAATTTAAACTGGGATGAAGTTGGAATTAAAATTAACGGCGAAAATCTTCATCACCTACGGTTCGCTGATGATATAGTCCTGTTTGCTTCAAATTTGGAAGAACTACAAACCAGAATGAAAGAACTGAATAATGAGAGTTCGAAAGTAGGCCTTAAAATGAATTTAAGTAAAACAAAGGTCATATACAATCAACATGCTGCAAAAAGGGAAATAAAGATTAGCGGAGAGACAATAGGCATAGTTGATGAGTGTGTGTACCTAGGCCAGCTCAAAACATTGAATGCCAAGTTGAATGATGAAATAAATAGAAGATGCAAAATGTTGTGGAGTTCGTTTGGAAACAATATCAGCACGGGTAAGAGACATTGATTATAAACTTTACGCTTCAGACACATTGGTAGTCTTCTAAACTTTATTTTCGAAAGCAAACTACCAATGTGTCTGAAGCGTAAAGTTTATAATCAATGTCTCTTACCCGTGATGATGTACGGCTGCAAAACATGGACATTGAATGCGCAAACGACTCAAAGGTTGAGAGTCACACAAAGAGCAATGGAGAGATGCATGCTAGAAATTACCAGGAGGGACAGGAAGACGAATGAATTCGCGCACAAACAAAGGTAGAGGATGTAATCAAGCCTGCGAAGAAGCTGAAGCGGAAATGGGCCGGTCACATAGCTAGACGAACAGATGGAAGGTGGACAACAAATGTACTACAGTGGACTCCGAGAGAAAAGAAACGACCGAGACGACGTCCGAATGCAAGATGGGTAGATGAAATCAAGCGTTTTTCAGGAGCTACATGGATGAGGATAGCAGCAGACCGAGATATGTTTAAAGAAAAGGGGGAGGCCTTCATCCAGCAGTGGATAGAAAACGGCTGAATATGATATATATATATATATATAGATAGATAGATATAGATATATATATATATACCGGCTCGGATCCAAGGGGGGGCTATAGCCCCGTTACTTCCAGTATACACTGGATAAAATGGCCTTCAATTCCACTTTACACCGGATAAAGTGACAAACTATGGTTTAGCCCCCTTCCTTGATCATATCCTGGAAGCAATACATATATATACCACACACACATGACATTTTTATTGCTCATTTTCAACGTCCTTTGGCAGTTACATGAAATGTTTACAGAACTACTTTGTAAATAGATGTCAATTTTTTATGTTAATTTCAACTATGTAATGTTTTAATCAATCGTAATAGAATGGTATATAATCATATTCAGAAAAAGGGGGAAACACAAATAAGCGAAATGAGTGTGTAAGCATATAAGCAATAAGAATAAGCTGATGTGTTGGATCGTTGGATATTTTATTTAGGGGGACCCGCATACCACCCCTGCCTCTTTGTATCCTTTACACAAGCCAAGTTGTGTACTTTCAAGGTCGTACATCACGCTCATTTTTTAGCTTCTTGCCTTGGGGCAGGCATGTCCCTAGAGATTCTTGGATTGCCGGAATTCCGGCACTCCAAGAATCTCCTGTGTTCCATCGGTCAGAGCCTCTGGGGTTGCGGGACGGACTTTTGGCCAGCCATCCAGAATGTTCTCCTGGCCTTTGTTCCAGATCTTTTGGAACTTCCTTGGGTGGATTCCCTATCTACTATATGCTAATTTTATTAAAATAAAAGAACATACATACATTTAAACATATAACACACATTAGACAAGACGATACAGGACAACACACACGACTTGAAGACTGGCATCTTCTTCTTTTCTGCGTCCTGCAACGAAATAAGATATTAGTTATTGATGCTGTCTGTTGGCCGTACATCTTCCTTCTTAATAGTCTTTTCCCTCGTTGCAGGAGTCATCTTCTTCTTTCATTCTTCTCATCCATACTTTGATTGGGGAGGGTCCGAGGATTGGAGAGAATTCTGAGGGGGGCTCACTGCAGCCGTAGAATAGTTGTTGAATCTACAAAGTTTGTGTAATGGTCCAATTCTTCTTCCTCTTCAGGCCCGATCGTACGCTTTTAACATTTTCACTTTCACACACACATTGAATCGCGGTTATTTATTCATTTATATGGTTTTGTTCACGGATTTCGCGATCTCAACCCTTATTTGCTGTTGCTATTGATATGGAATTTGTACACATTTCCACTTATCCCGCCATCATACACACATATCACTTCCACACATGAGTGTTTCTCACCAGGCCTTCCTCGTGAGGCACTCCTGCTGCTGGAGTTCCAGCAACGTCATATATCCTTTTATAGTCCAGTTCATGGATAATAATTTCTAGTCCATTTTTTTATCACTCGTATAGCACCTCGTATACCCGCTCACCGAAGTCGCGGTTCGAAGCACTTTTTCTGTAATTTCTCACTCCTCACTTCATGCCGCGGGGCGCCGTCTACCCTCCAAAAATTTTCTTTTGTGATATTCCGAGACTTTATTCGCTGCCTCCCGGAGGATCACCACCAGTTCTGGATTTCTCAGAACCTCAGCCATTGGTCTGTCCCCAGGAGGATTCTCTGTTCTGTTATCAAGTCCTCTGTCTCTCGACATCTGAGCACTACGTGGTCCGGCGTCGCAATGACCCCGCAGGCATGACACAGGTTATCTTCTACCAAATTGAGTTCTCTCAGCTTTTGTCTATAGGGACCGTGACCAGTTAAGAAGTGCATAAGTCCACTATCTCGATGCTCATTTCCAGCCTCTCAGCCACGTCCGGTAATAATGCGTACAATCTTCTGGCCTTGGTTGATTCATTCCAGAAGGTTTGCCACGCACTGGTTAGGATTGTTGCTATCTCTTGTTTGTTGTTGGCTTCGTTGTGGAGGATTTCAGTGACTTTTTCTCCGTTTTCTTTCTTCAACCAGTACGTAGCCCCAAACTTCTTCACCTGGAGGTGTAGCGGCATAATCGCTGTTACCACTTGGAGAGCCTCCACCAGCGTGGTACGGTATGCTCTAGTAAGTCGGAGCATTATTTGTCTTTAAGCTCTATTGATTTCCTGTGCCTGTCGGACATCGTCCATACGGTGGCTCCATATACTTGCTGCGTAACCACCAACAGATCTAATTATGACGTCGTGGTAAATTTTTAACACTTTTAGGGGTATCCTATATTCTTGAGTTGCCAGATTGATAATTTTATGTGTGAGTTTGGTCGCCTTGTTTTTCACTTGTTGAACGTGCGCTCTGAAATTTAGTTTCTCGTCTATAATGACACCCAGGTATCTTAGTTCTTTTTCTCTTTTAATGGTACTATTATTAATTTTGATTATTGCACCTCTGTTATAATTTAATTTTCCTTTAAAGATTACGTACTTAGTTTTCTCTGCCGAAATGGTTAGTCTAATGTTTTTGCACCACGACGTTATCTCTCTTATTATTTCGTTGGCTTTATCTTCAATTTCTCTTCTGCTGTTGGCTTTCAGAACCACCGCTAGGTCATCCGCGTAAGCCACCACACGCTCCACCTGTTGCATGTTGTTTAGTTTTTCCAGACATGGCTGAAAGAACACATCCCAAAATATAGGTCCCAGGACAGATCCCTGTGGGTAGCCTCTGGTTGGTTTCTTCGTCACGACGCCATCCGCCGTGTCGACTTTAATAATTCTGTTTTCAAAGTAGTTTATAATTAGTTTTTATATAGAAGGATGTAAGTTTATATTTCTAAGCTCTCTCAGTAGGGAGGGCCACCACAAGTTGTCAAAGGCTCCCATAATATCGAAAAATATGCTTACTGCATATTTACAATCATCATTGCCTAATTGTTTAATTGTCTTGACCAATTCATTTATTGCATCCTCTGTGGACTTTCCTTTTCTAAAACCATACTGTAGATTAAAATTTTGAATGTCTGTTCTTTTTTTTTATTTTTTTTTTTATTTGCTATGATTTTTTCAAATAGTTTATTATTACGTTGAGTAAGCATATTGGTCTATAGGATTTTGGCTTTGATTTGTATTTATCTTCTCTCTTTAGCAAAATTATTAAGTTTGCTTTTTTCCACGTTTCTGGAAATTTATTTTGTTTAATGCATTTGTTGAAGAGTCTAGCAAGATATGGTGTATAAATGTCGGTATTTGTTTTAAAGATTTCGTTTATAACTCCATCAAGACCTGGGGCCCTCCCAGACCTTAAGCTCTTAATTGCTACCTTGACTTCATTATTTGTTGTTAAAATTTCACTATCATCTTCTTCGCTATTTGGGGGTATGTTCATTTCAAATCTTATTCTTGTATTTTCTTCATTGTCTTCATTGTTATTGTCGTCCGGAAATAATTTTTTGAATGATAGTTCTACGGTCTCCCTCCAACTCGCGATGTAACCCCTCTCGTCTGTGATCAGGCTATTTAATGGGCCCTTGGTTTTTATTTTGTGCATAACTATTTTGTATGGGATTCCCCAAAAGTTGTTGGCAAGATTTTCATTAACGAACTTTTCCCAAGTTTTTCTTTTGGTTTTGTATAGCTCTTTTTCAAAATTTTGTTTGGCCAGTCTCTATTTGTTCAATCGCGCTTGTCTTAACTCCTGACTACCAGCTGCCTTATAGCTTTTCCTATTTGCCTTTAGTATTCGTTTCAGTTTCTCCAAATTTTTTGTCCAAAATACTTTTCTTTTTCTTTTATTTCTGTTTAATTTCGGTGCTGATTTTGTGATTGATTTCGTAATGACCTCTTCTAATTTAGTTGTAGTGTTATTTAAATCACAGTGAGCATTTATTTCTGGTAATTTCAGTTTTTTTTTTTTTTTTTATAAAATTTTCCTTATTGAGCTTTTTAATGTTGTATCTAATGTTCTGATCATCAGTCTCTGTTTTATCATTTTCATTCGTTGTTAAGTCCACCACGAAGCTGATGGCGCTGTGTTGGCTAGTTGTTACATCGTCTTTTACAGTCCAGTGTTGTAAATTATTATAGAAGTTTCCCCTTACTAAGGTTACATCTATATTACTATTCGCTCCAGCTCTGCCCTGAAATGTGGGTGGTTGGTCTCCCTTGTTTATTACATTTAGATGGTATTGATGTATTAAAAATCTTCGTACTTTTCTTCATTTCCATCTGTATTAGGGCAGTGCCAGAGTGGAGATTTCGCGTTAAAATCCCCCAAAAGTATAGTATTCATCCCATTTAACCCTTCCAAAATATTATCTATTCTATGTACAAAAAAGTCAGCAGGAAGGGAAAACTGACAGTATACATTGATTATTTTTAATTTTGCTGTTCCCAATTTTAAGTCCACATTCTAGATCCACCGGCATGTATTTCTGGAGTCCACCAAAGCCTCTATGTTCTTGTTAAAAATGATCATCGCTACCATCGGTGTTGGATCCTCCGGAAGGATGGTCATAGCATCCACAGGCATTCCTTGTATTCTTCCCTTGTTGATATAGGGCTCCTGCAGGCATGTCACATACACCTCTTCTTTCTCACAAAATCTGCTAATTTCTAAGGTTGCTAATTTTGATCTGTCCAGGTTTACCTGGACGAATTGAAATATTTTTTACGGTTGTCTAGTGTGAACGTGGCACGCCGGGAACTTCTCTAAAGCCCCTCGTACATGATTCAATAAACGTGGAATCAAATTCTTGAACAAGCAGTTTGATGAGTGCGTACACGATCCAACTGGAATAATCAAAGGGTTGTATCCAAGTAGTGTTGAAAGTGCTTGGATGGTGCTCGTACACGATTCGATAAGTTAACCGGAAGTGTGAAGGAGCCAAAAGCACATGAGTCGATTTGCTCTTTCTGCGTTGAAAGCGGGAACATGGAGTGAATGTTAAACATGATATGCGTCGATTTTAATAAAATAATAACCTGATTAACGGCTGCGATTCCGTAGTTGGTGATGCCTCGAACATCAACTTTTTATTGCTTTATTCAAAACTCTTTTCAATTCTCATAAATTTCTATTTATTTCGGTTACACGCACTTCTATAAACATCTAACGACAACCAACAATCCAAAGTGAAAATGCATATTTTATTATTATTTCGTTACATACGCACTCCAGTTGATGAAGAGAGCGCCATGTGGAGGCATTACTAATCGTGACACTTCGTGTCGGTATAGATTTATTTGCGTTCATTATTACATGCAGATTGTAGGGATGCGGCGGAATATTAAAAGCATTGCGTCGTATTATGAATGACACATTATTTGCTACAAAAATCATGGCCACAATGTTGAATAAGCAAAGGCGGGTTAAAGAAGGTTAGATTTTTTATTATATACGATGCATGGGTTAATGTGCTCGCTCACCAACGTGGAAGCAGCCAAGTAGTTCCAAGT